>JAZHYW010000263.1:0-192930 GCA_037355805.1 Ixodes ricinus
TGTCGGTCTCGCCACAGCGAGCGGGTTCAACAAAAAGAGCCTGGATTCGATTTTGTGAGGCATGCTGCCGGAAGAATTCGGGTTCCTTTTCGTATTTTCTTTAGAAATTTGGCTCTCTTTTGCTTGGTTTCTTGTTGCTCAAGGCTTCAATGAACGGTCTAAATTAAAAAATAGAAACTACTGGCAAAGGAGTGCGACAGCAGAAAGTTATAAAATTATACGTAATTAATCAATTAGGTTCATAATTATATATTTGCACTTTTGGAAATCGCTTACAAGCAAAGCACAGTTGGTTTCATCGCGTAAGAGCTGTCTGATATTTTTTCAAGCTTAGTTTGTTTCAAATGGGTCACCCTGTATAATTTTGCCAAAGCCAGCCGTTCTCTCTGAAGGCCAAAGACACCAGGGACATTTATTTTAAATCCGTCACAAAATTACGAGGATCATAAGTACCTTCATTTCAGGAACGGTTTTCCTCAGCGCTCGTTTATTCACTAGAGGAAAGTCTCCTCAGAAACATATCTAATCAACTACCATACTTTTTTACCATACTTTTACTTTAGGTTCTAGCTTGCCACGCTGCACAGCACAGTAATATTCTACCTCTCCACAGTTTGCCATATTCAGTATCCTGTCTCAGTGGACATTCCGACCTGGTTGGATTTTTCCGTCTCGTTGGGTATTCAGTCACGGTGGACATTCAGGCCTGGTTGGATCTTCCATCCCGATGGATATTCGGGCATGGTGAAGATTCAGGCCTGGTTGGACCTTCCGTCTCGCTGGAGTATTAAGACTCTTTGGACATTCCGTCTCGGTGCCACATTTCGTCTTGATGGACATTCCGTCTCGCCTGTCGCGGGACCAATTGGATCCCACTCGACTCGTTGGATCTTCTGTCTCGATGGATATTCGGGCCGTAAGCGCTTCCAAGATCCGGAAAATCCCTAGTGGCCACAAAATCGGACTCAATCCTCTTTGTGGTCTGGCCAGTGAACCAGGGGGAGGTAATCCCAGCAACAAGAGCATCGCAGTTTCTCCCTGCCTGTGACTTCTGTTTAGCGTCATGACAGGCGAGATCCTGTGGCACCACATGTTAGGTAATATGCCACTCGAAATAAGCATTCCTCTTACCCATTTCTTAAGTGAAACAGCGAAGCTCTGCTAAGCCTAAAATGCAAAAGGCAAGCACGATTCAAATCTTGGGTTGGACGGAGTTCCAAAATTGCAATAAGTATTCTGCAGACATGATTAACGCGCGAACTTAAAGCCAGCGGATATAAGTTCTACGGTGTCACAGAAGTAACTTCCCGCTGAGGCCTTCGCTCGATGCTTTACCCGAACAAATTCTTAAAATTATCATTGTGTTACGTTGGTGTCATCGATCTTATGTACCTATCGTCCCTAGAAGTCGGGAGGCTTGAAATATAAAAAAACAAGAACTTGCACATTGGCAAGCCTCTGCATATATTCCTCTCTGAGTGGGCAGAGCCTAGCACGCTCCAACTTAGAGAAACAATTCGGTGCAGGCCTAGTTTCGAGGTTTACATAGATTTAATTCCTCTTCCAAATGAAGTAGAAACTGCTTAAGTTGTGGCCCACTACCAGGCTTTCTATAAGTGTTAAAATGTATAATGGTGTTTCAAACAGCTCACACCAGAGTATTTTCTTGAAATGCATAGATTCCTGAAATGATTACGTGGATGTTTGCAGTGAGTCATGCTGAGACCAATATTTAATGATGTAAAGTGTTCCACTCATTCAGAGTTGGTTGAGTCTGTAAATGTACGGGTGTAATTAATGTTTTATGCTATGCAATGGGCACAGTCATGCGTAATAACTATGCTTTACCTAGGGGAACTTTATGTATTTACTACGGCAAGATGGTTTCACGAAACTAAGGATTACTTTTATTGAACTCCTGAACTAAAATTCTCTCTGTAGGCTTATTTCATATGCTTTGATGCTGAGCAAGATTCGGAAATAGTTTTTGTAGAACTACGCTAAATATTTCAAGTTCATCAACTTTCCAGCAAAGCATTTGAGACGGCCATACCCTGTAATGTACGGAGGGAACTCACCGAACGACGCGGCTGACAGTTTATTTAAATCTATACCAGAAAACAGTCGGCGCTGTAAGGGTAATAAATCACGTCACTTGCTTATGTGAAGCTCATTGTCGCAGATCAAACTGTTTCTTTCCGTCTAAACTCATACCCGGTAGACTGATTCACCGAACTCGCTCTCGAGACTGCAGCGCTTGGTTCTCCAAATAATTTGCATGAACGTAGATGCAACAGGTTTCTTAGAGTGTGCGTGTAACACATATTCTTCATATTGAATGTGCGTAGCTGTATTCATGACCATATACTTAATTGTGTCCACGTTCTACCTAAAAGTGTAATCTCTAGTTTTGCCATTTGTGTTTTGACAGTACTTTTCTACACATCTGTGCTTGTTGAGCCGTTCTCAAGCCCATATCTTGTCCATATCGTGTCTTCCACTATTGCATCAATATATAAAAGTGTTGATGCCGTGTGAGAGTTGAAACCGAGTCTGTCGTGCGAGTTAAGTAAGAACCAATAAAAAGCTGTACAAAGGAAATTTTGCTAAAGGGGGCTGTTTGGGCATCAGAATAGCACACACCATGGTACAAAAATGGAAACTCTCGTTATGTATGCATGGATGCGACAGTGTTGCGCCATCTTCTGATGTGTCACAAACAACTCAGTGGCATACAGTGTTCTTCTTGGATGTTTCGCCCATCAAATTCACAGCCGAAGTTTTATTCAAGAACGCTCGTCGCTACAAATGTATTTGCAGATCTGGGCCACCAACTTATGCATGACTATGCAGCAAACATTCATTTTCATGTGCAGTGTGGTTTACGAGGTCTAGCCGGCACTAATTTATTCCATTCATGCTGAAACAGGGAGCGGTTATCTGACTTATGAATGAAGAGATAAACATTTCTTGAAATTAAAACATTTGAGAACGGACAAAAATAATGATATTAGAGCAGTACCTTAGATTCTCTTTTCTTTGTCTTATCTCTATTTTTTTCACTTTATTTCATGCGATGTATTTAGTTTTTAGAGCGCAGCTCTTAGGCACCCGATTCGCGTCGTCGCTATCGGCGTAACCGCCCCGCTAACGTAGCGGGAAATTGAATTAATGTTGGGGTCCGCATGACCTCAATATTTCCGCTAAATCTGACGAAGAAACTGAACTTGATCATGGGTGGCATGACGTGAAGTCATGTGACGTCGCATCTCCCCGCTACATTTAGCCGGGAAGCAGATTGAGTGTTGAGATCACGCGACGTCCATTTTCCCCGCTAAATTTAGCGAGAAACTTAACCGCTAAATTTAGTGGAAATTTTTTCAATATATTTAGCGGCAAATTTAGCAAGCTTTTTTACTAATTAAATCATAATTTAGTGTAAAGTTTCTCGATAAATTTAGGGAAATATCCCGATAAATAGGAGGAAACAGAAAAGGAGGAGGGGAGGAGAGGAGGCGCATATTCTCCCCTCCGTGCCTTCCCATCCTGCTCCTCCGCGAGCTTGACTACCCTCTAATCTCGCATTACGGAGAACTGTAAACCTCTCCTTTTCATCTCATGTTTTAATAATTTTTTTTATATCGCGATTGTGCTCGCAGAACAAATCTTCGTCCTGCTGATCCTCCACGCACAAATTAGGAGCTCCTGAGCGGTAGGTAGAGTTCGGTCTGACGGCTCAAGGGCCACCTTTGTTCAGTATTGAATTTGTAGTTATCATCTTTCGAGCAAGTCAAGCTTTGCTGCGTACACAATTCTTCTAGAAATAAACACTTTCTACCAAATTTACCATGTAACTGCATTTTGTCACTGCTATTAGTGCTCCTCGAGGACCTCGGACGTGAGCTTATTTATGTGCCAGACATCATGCTTGTTTAATACCACTCGCTGATGTAGAGACTTTCGCTGACATCGGCGTTTCAATGGAACGCTGGACGTCCGCGAGTCTCTCCCAGGCGTCGCAAGCGGAGAAGGAACTATACAATCAGGTCGCATTAAGGGACAATCTACAGAGCGTTTTTATGTTTTACAGATTTGTTAACAAAAACCGTAAAAAATTCGATTTACATAGTTTGTGTTGCTGAGATATGGCCAGGGGGCGTAGTATAAAGGGCTAATTGCAATGATGAGCCGGCTTATTAAAAGGAAGTGCAAAACCTTTTCAAAACACTAGATACAGGTTGATTCTAGCGCAGTTTTATCCCGTGAATCTGAATATCACGTTTGTTTTCCCAGCAACATAACTAAAAATGTGAGAAAACACAGAAACATCCGACAGTAGGGACGTCTTAAAAAGGGCCCTGCAATCATATTTAAGCGTCTACTTTTTGCGGTTTCCACGTCTCTTGGGGTTCGGGCAAGCCAGCGGGCACGGAGATAGTTACTAAATATCAGTGCGTCATATTTAACCGGGCGACATGACCTCCTCCACCGACGAGGCGACCCGCGGTACCGAAAGCGCGCAAAATGTGACGCTTCGCAGGGTCCTGGCCTTACTACTGGTCAGAGCCGCTAAAAGCTTTTTCTTTCAGTCGAGACAGAAAATATAAGTGTCAAGCGAACCGTTTCAATTGTGTATGAAAGTAGTTTCTTGTTCTGCATTTTAGATCAGAAAAGAAACAAATGCAGTTTATAAAGTACGGAAACAAGAAATGACCCGTCGAGATGACACTGGCCACCAAGCGGCGGAAAACGTGCAGACATACTAGAAAGGGCTAGTGGGATGAGGCGATCGACGAACGGCAGCGCAGTCGTTCCGAGCGCAGAAGGCCCATTTGGCGGTAGGGCAGACAGAAGGCCAGGCGCTGGTCCCGCTCTGTACTGATCTCTACCCCGGTCTCTGCTGTCGCCTGGGGCTGCAATGAAGTGTTGCGCCGAAATAGTCTTTAATCGCGCAGCAAATGCAATGCGAGCCGCCCTGGCCGCCCGCTTTTCATACAAGCTCTTATCCTACAGACGGTTTAGTGGCGCCCTCTCGAGCCGTCGACACGGAGTGCGGCAGCCGTGGAGCGCTCGATGAGCCTGCACTATCCCTCCTCTAGTCTCGCCGGCCACTCAAGCCTGGAACCTACGACGTCATGAAGGAGGGTTATTTTTTTGCTTGTTTTTGAAATTCTAATTTGCCTATAACTTTTAAAATAAAGCGAATTTTGCGAAAGAAAAAGTTTTATTAAGTTAATACGTTCAGTGCGCTTAATACGTTCAGTGCGTTAATACGCACTGAACGTATTAAGCACGCATAAGTTAATACGTTCAGTGCGTTCAGTGCCCCGAGGCCGAAGTGCGAAAGCTCCCCTCTTGCGCGCCTCACTCGTAGGATTGAGGGAAGCGGGGCGCACGTGTGTTGCGCGTCTAAACCCCTGGGCAACGGGACCGCGGGCGCAGAGATGTGCTCCGGTAAGAAACCGAAACCTAGAAACGCGTCCAAATGAAGCGCTTTTACAATGCGTAAAATGCTACCCCTGCCTTATATCCGTTTAAAAGGAGATGGTTAGAGGTTTTCGATGACTCTCAGCAAGTTTCTAACTGAAACCCTCTGCTATTCCTCAATAAAAAACTTAATTTACTAACTGTATTTAATCTCCGACTGATCATTACGATTAGGCCCCTATACTACACATCCCCCTGGCCATGTAATAATGAGTCGGTTTATTAAAGGGAACTGCAACGCCTCTTTAAAAAAAATAGATAGAGGTTCATTCTAGCGTAGTTTTATCTCGTGAATCTGAATAACACATTCTTTTTCCCCACAGATATAACTAAACGCGAGAAAACAAAAAAACATCGGACCAGTAGTGACGTCATCAGAGGATCTCTCAGCTGCCATGCGTGTGTCGCTTGAGGGTCGCGCCTCCAACCGCAAGCTTTCTAGGTATATTCTCCCGCACTGGCACCAGTCGTGACGTCTTTTTCTGCATGTCTTAAAAATAGTGCGTGCGTGCATAGCTTTGATAGGCGCTGAAAATGCGCGAGAGCGGAGATTTCGAAAGCTCCTTTTGTGACGTCACTCTCCTGGAAAGAGGACCTTCAGCGGTACTTTTAAAAGATTATGTGCAACCTCGATTCACAAAATTAAGAAACAATTTTAATATTCGAGATCCTGGAGGAAGAAGATTTAAATGCGTTTCCTCAAATAGAAAACCGTTTCAGCTTCCCTTATGTGTGTTATGTGCCTTAAATTTGTATCCAATAAAACTAGACCCATGGTTCAATTTAGAAACTTGCTAATCATCATCGAAGGACAATAAATCAACTCTTTTTATGAAGATATAAGACAGAAGTAGCAGTTTGCGGCGTTCTAAAAAATATTGCTCAATTTGGACGCTTTTTTAGATTTCGGTCTCATATATCAGAGCGCATCTTTGCGCCCGCGATCCTGCTGCCCGGTGGCTGCAGTGGGAAGCCACCCCTCGCCTCTCTCGTAGGTTGCAGGGAAGCAGGGCGCTCATGTGTTGCGCGTCTAAGCCCTTGGGGAACAGGACCGTGGGCGCGTGCTCCGTTAAGAAACCGAAACCTAGAAACGCGTCCAAATGAAGCGTTTTTACAGAACTCGTAAAATGCCACCCTGCGTTATATCCTTCTACAAAAGAGTTGATTTGGTGGTTTTCGATGACTCTCGGCAACTTTCTAATTGAAATCATATGTTCATTTTCACGAATTAAAATGTTAATTAACACATTGTATTTAATTATCGGACTGACCGTTAGGATGACGCACCTGGCCGTATAACTCACCTGCACAAACCACATAAGTGTAGCTTTTACTACCTTTTTAAAGAGATATGTAGAGCTTTAAAAATTAGCCCGGTATACCAGGGAAAAGGCGATATTAGCACGGCGGAGCCATGGGGGTGAATTCTCCACATGACTGAACCATGCTGGCATCGCCTTTTCGGTGCTGCAGGATGTCCCACAATACGTTATGCTTGTATGGTTCCGTCTCTCTGTGGTTCCATGCTCCTCCATGGTTCCGTACGGCTGCATGGTTCGGCGTGGCAGCCTAGTTTAGTGCGCTCTACATGGTTCCGTGCGCCTCCATGGTTCCGACATAATCCATTAGGCTGGTATAGGATGTCCCATAATACGACACGCTTGTATGGTTCGTTCTGCCCGTATCGTTCCGCCTAATCCACTACGCTGGAGCCGCCTTTTTGCTGGTATAGGAAGTATGCGCGCGAAGCCCTTGAATAAGGTTTTTTTCCAACATCTTTTCATTATCAAGGTTTTCCAGCAGGGTAACGATTGATATAGATGTCAGGTGTCTTGCAGGTAATTTTAACGAAGTTTTAGCCCGATGTTGCACTTCCGCGTCGCACAAATTAATTGAACAGAACTAGCGATAGTCACACCGGGACCGATGAGAGCGACGCCCGAGACTACGAAAAATCCATCTTATAAATAGGGTGGACCATGACATCAATTCAGGCTCGTCAGGCGATTGGCCGAAATGAGCGTAGTCCACTAGCTCTCGTTTTCGATCGTAAGTTGTTTAAAAAAAACTCGCGTTTTTGCCTGTTTAGTAACACCGAATATTTTGTTTTTGACAGAACGAATTTCTACAATAAAACTAAAATACTATTTCAGACCGCGGGCGCATGGAGTGAAAAGACTGAAGAGCCGAGAACGTGTAACTTGAAAAGCGTTTAGTGTGGTATCAACATAAAATTGTAATGTTGTTGTTGTTGTTGTTGATGTTGTAGTTGCTGTTTTCTGCTGAGAAAAAGAAAACTGGCGAATCTTTGTGTTTTGTCCGGTTTGTTGCGCAAGTTTTAGTTCCAGGCGTCCATGGAGCTGCAGAAACTGTTCCAGGCTGACGCGCTACAGTTTCTGGTACTCCTCCGCGTTCATGTCTGAAAGCTTCTGCCAGACCTCGTCTATCACGCCCCGATCTTTCCTGCACATTCATATCCAGTTTTTCATCCAACAAGACCTTTCTGCGCCTGTGGCGTACTGAAACATCGGTACATGTCCCTGCGCGAGCCCAAGACTCCGTTGCTTCCACGCCGAGCCTCCTCAAGCAGGACCGTACTTGTGTCATGTCTTGGGTTAGTAATGGTGATTGAACTCTGCGTTGAGCCAGTCAAGGTGCTCTGTCTTCCATGATATACGTAACAGCGACACGCAACTATTATTGTTCTTAGTAATGTGATAGCGGCGCTCGCATCGCGATCGACAATTAAGGGAATCAACAAAAAAATAAAGTTCTTACACACAGCTGCATTTGAAGGCGTTTGAATTCGCTTCATTCACAAAGTTCGAAATTTTTAAAATATGTAGATCTATTGTGCAAAAAAAAAACGGGTATTATTTTCTAGATATAACTTTGTATTTGAAATTTACCCATGACTTCTTCGAATGCGATAGCATTTCTTTTGATTTAGTTCTTGCTCACTTAAGTTCTTTTGTCACATGCTGAATACGTTGGGTTGCAATGCCGACGAAATATGCTGACACGTGCCAGAGGATACGCGATAACCAGAAAGATATTCTGCGCCATCGAAACATAGGCTTTATATGTTCATGCTCTATTGTATTGTATGGCAATTCATAAATAATATCTATTTGCCTCAATTGATTTGATACAAATTGCTACAGTCCTCTCGGTCTTCTTGATTTGTAGCACGGCAGATTTTAAGACCTGGACTAATGGCAGCTGCGAAGAATCTTTCAAATTCTAGTAGAATTAAAGCAAAACGACATGTTTAGGTTAAGACCCTGTATTCCGTTTTTCGTGTAATTTCTGCAGTTAAAGATAAATGAAGTTGATGCAACGTTCTAATAGGCATTGTATTGTAGAAATATACGATAAATACATCAATTTATTGTGATTATGTGCTCATATAAACCTCAATGCACAAGGCCAGAAGAAGCGCTTTTATTTATACTTCTTCAGAGGCTTGGATTTTTGAGATCGCAATTGTCCACCTTGTAACTGTTTAAGAGATCTCATTATCAATATTTGTGCAGTTTCCGAACCAGCACCGCTGAAAAAAGGGAACATTTTTCACCTTAAATTTCTCAAATTTGTCGTGGAGAGACACTGAGGAATGTTAGCCAGCCTTCAAATTACGCTCGGTACGCAATTCGAAGTAGCACGGAGAAGTTTAAACGTGGAATCTGTTTATTACGGATAAGATTAGCAAGAAGATATTGCTGAATACTAACGGTTATAGTACAGATGTGTGTATACATGTGCGAAAAACTCCAGAAAAACAAACATACACGTATACGCACTATATACTGACACAGAAAAAATGCCTTCTGCGTCAGTATCACTTTAACGTTGGATTGAGCTGTTAGCAATTTACAACGAACTCTCCTTATTCGTTTTCCGTCGGTTATAATTTGCACGCGAGGCACATGTGGCATGCCGAATGGGTTTGGTTTCTTTGAATAGCTGTCACATACCACAGTCTCAATTAGGTTGAGATTAACGTAAACGAGTGTTTGGTAATTCACATCACACTAAGAATGCTTGAAATAGGTAAGCGCCGCTTGGTCAATCTGCTGTCTTTTTTTATCTCCTATGCGCAGTCCGAAAAGTTCTCTTGCGGGCAATCAGCTCGGTTCAATGGGAAATCGGAGACAAACAGAGCTGGGCAGTATCGCGGTTCACATGTATCCCGATAGGATCTTAGAGAAACTTTTGTGTATCTGTCCTTCCTTTCGAGCTACATGTGAAATATGAATTTCTATCTGAGTAGTTAATATAATTATCGATATACCGCTTGTTTCGAAAAACTGTGCGAGGCTTAGTTATCTCGTTACATTCGATGCCGAATTGTAACTGTCATTATTTTATAATAAATTGAAAAACCATCTTTTAGTGAACCCACTAATAACCCTTTACAAAAAGGCCTCAATTACATTTAAAAAAAAACATGGTTCGGAAAAAGGGAGATCTAAAATATAAATTGCAGAATAAGCTCCTCTCACGAACTCCACTCTTTCCACAATGCCAGAGGGAACTCCAGAGAAGAGGAGAGTGGGGAAAAGGAATTTTCTAATCATCGACAGTAAAGGGGCTTATCCTCCTCTGATGTTGCAACAAAGAGAAGTTCAGCTTTCTTTGTTCAATCTATCCACCCTGGGTGACTCCCAGGGGACTTTGAGACGCACCGTCTACAGCAAAACCGGGTTTCTTTCAGACAGATGTCTTTTGTCAAGCATGGCAGGCAGTCATTGGCATCTAGTACCTATATGGGTCGCTTGGAGTGACATTATGATAACACTCCATTAGAGATGGCAGCTGTGCACAGATGAGGAGTTCGAGGTATTGCGGTGGTACATTAAGTAATAGAAACGGAGAAACACAAACACCACAATTTTCATTCGTTACGAACTGCATTCTCCACACCTACCGCAACAGGCAAAACATGCATTTCTGCATAAATCTGTTTTTCATTCTAGAATATTTTAATTAATTTTTTTCGTTTTCGCGGAAATATCTCAAATATCCCATTATAAATAAGACATAAATTGATCTTCATATCTGTAATTTCGCCTTAAAATACACGTGTCTCAGTATCTCTATTCCTGATGAGTTTTATTTCTGCCCAGCCCTGGATTCAGACATATATACCTTGCTCGCAGTTGCACCTCATTTGCCCCACAACTGTCGAAGCAAAACACTCTAAGGAACGGGAGGTTGTCAAACTGCAGCTCACACATAGCGCATTCATGCACTTGTCACTGTAGGGTGTGGCATCTCATGTACCCGGTTCTTGCTGTTTGCTTCTTCCGCCACCTTTTCCGCGAATGCAGAAATCTCATTAGCCGAGGGACGATAATTAGATGCCTGGGACCGGCCACGCCCAGCGATTCTTAAGTTGTCAGGTGAGCTCAGTTTAGGCTAACAGATTTGTTTAAAGAATGCCGAGAAAGCGACACTGATGCGGTTTTCTCGGGTGAGTCATACGGCAGGCGAATTAACCAAACGATGCTTATTAACGTTTTTACATGGTAAAAATAGACATACGGTTCCAATTAGAAACTTCCTGCGCGTCATCGGCAACCACTTAATCTGTCATTTTTTAGAAAGACTAAAAGAGAGCGGGAAGCGGGGTGGACCGCTAAATTTAGCACTCGTGTGGCAGCAACAAGGCTACCTGTGCGATAACTGACCCGCGCGGCTTTTCGCCTTCTTTTTCATTCGTGTTTTCTCACCACCAGCCTTGTGCCTGTTGTACGAGGTAACTTGAGGGTACTACTGCGCTTCCAATGCGCTCAAAATCATTCTAAAAATTGCCGATCTATTTGTTTTTTATTGCTCTTAGCGAGTTTTTAATTTAATTGCATGTTTAATATTTCTATTAGAAGTAACTAACGAATTTTAGTAAATAATTCAACTTATCGTAACGATTGTCCTCCGGGATTATGTCCCCCAGGCCGTATAACTCACCTTCACAGACTGTATTAGTGTAATCATCACGGCGTTTTTCGAAACAAATCTATAAAGCCTAAAAGAACAGGCTGTGTATCACTGCAGATTTATTTGAGCCGGATATTAATTGCACCTCTAATTAGTCGAGCTAATTAAAAATACATATAACATTAATTGTGTACCTGAGTGGTCGCTAGGAGAATATATACTACTAAGCCGTTCTTGAAGTACACATAGATTAACTGTCAGTAGAATAATCGCACGGTATGGACCATTATGTTCTCGATTCTGACAGCGTGATTGGTTCATCGACGTTCTTATTCACTGATGCCGAGATCGTATCGGCTACCGAGCAATGGTAAGATGTTCAGTATTCGGTACTTAATCAGTTTCTTAAGTTGTCGGTTTTCTAGCTCCCCTTACTGACACGTTCCCTTCCCTGCACTCATCAGAAGCACCCATGCCCCTCAAACTGCTTGACAACTTAAAAAAGTACTTTGGGATATCCTACCTCTCCTTTATTCCCGCATGGGTAGCCAAATGGAGCGAAGTGGATGTTCTCCTTTATATAGTACCAACCGTATCTGGTGGTCACCTTATTACGGCACGTTATGACGCAGTTCTTCATACTCTGAAAATATTTGTAGCAAGAAAGGTTGTTAACTTCAAAATCTTTGCTGTGGGACAAATGTTTGATAACGTTTTCAATAATAATTTAGATGTCAAATTGTGTAGAACATATGTGCACATAATCACGTACACTGCAGCAAATGTCTATGTGTCTCAAAAAGCAATCGCTTTTTCAATTGAGATAGATCGTCACCGAATAAGGAGGTGTTGACATATTTTACGCCTTTGGGCCTGTGGGATTCCTAACTGGGTGAAAACGTTAAACTTTAGTCGTACTTGTATTATTTCTATGGAAGTTAGTGTGTTGTGCAGTAGGTTCTATTTCCGGTACACGTTTATCCATTTCGCGTCCGTTTATTTCTAGGTTTTATATCCAACGGTCTAGTCCTTATATATGCAATTCCTAAGAGGCGTTTAAAGTAATGTGAATAAATAAAATTTAAAAAAAAACATTGTTCTTTCTTACAAAAGGCTGCAAAGTCTCGGCCTCAAATTGAGATCATACTTTTCCAACCATAAAGAATGTGACTCTATGCGAGTCTGCGCTGTGACGTATGTTCATGACACAGCACTGACATAATGGGCCTTACTTGAAAGGTAGTTTTTCTTGGTTGGAAACGTGTTTATATGGGCAGGACTCAGAAATTGCCCAAACAGAACAAAAAAAAATGCCGTGCACGGAAAAAAAGAAGTGTGCACGGTTCTAAAAAGCTTGAAGGTTGCTGCGCGCGTGCGTTTTCAGTGAGGGCATCAACCATACAAACAGCACGCCTTTCCTCTTCACCTCCCCGCAATCGGTCCCTCCTCTTCCTTGTTTTCCGAAGATTGGCGTCTGACAACAACAGCGGAGTATTGAGGACAGCCAACAGAGCGTGTGACTTCGGATCCACGTGATGAGCACACTTCAAGCCCCTGTCCAAGAACACAAGCGGAAAAATAAAACAAAACAAAAACAACGTCCGCAAGCGGACCGGAACGGAAAGAAACCATTCATTTCCAGAAACAGCAAATGCTGTGGTTGCACAAAACGTGTCCTGTTTGGACAGACCTTCAGCAGGCTGCGCGACTTGCCGAGAGGTAGGGGAGCGGATTTCAGGGAGAAGAAAGGTATACAAAGGGAAGGAAAGTGATGCTCACGGCCGAAGAGTATTGCTCTGGGTTAATGCGTCGACACAACATCTCCGGTGTGAACCTACGGCCCGCAACCTCCTTGGTGACGGTAAAAAAGTCATAGTTGGATTGCGTTTTCCAGCATTTCTCCCCGCGTAGCCTGCAAAGAAAAGATAAATCGATCATTATATGTTTTAAAATGACAATCTATCAAAATCTGGGTGATGATAATGTCTCCTGTAGAAGGAAAACGTGGGGGACAAAGCACAAACACAAATCTGCAAACACAACTAGATGACTGGTGCGCGACCGGAAAAATCCGCCTGATCTTGGTATCGAACCAGGGAGCTCTCCATTTCCAGTGGAGCTCTCTACCAACTGAGCTAACCAGGAGTTAGGCGTCAGTAGAGCAAACGGGTTTCATTAGCTGCCGTCGTTCGAACACCAACAAGGGTAAACGGCCTGCACATTAAGGTTATTATGATAATGAAATTAATGCAAAGGTGCAAGCGAGCTGGACAAAAATGCTGAAAGTATTCCCTGGGGAAGAAAAACAAGGGGACAGTGGACAAGCACAAATCTCCAAACACAACAAGGTGAAATGAGCTGTGTTTCGAGATTTGTTTTTGTCCTTTGTCCAATTTCTTATTCTTGTCCAGGGAATATTTTCATAACGGATGTTTTCTTGATTCAGGAAATTAGGTTAATAAAACAACATTTATATTTTTAATGAAAACACACGAAGAAAAATAAAATTGTATCCTTCCACGGCTCGCGGCTCCTCCCCTATCCCCTCCCCCCTCCCCTGCCTCCCTCCCGGTCATACGAGCACTTCCCCGAAAAGACAAATGGAACGCCTATTAAATCGAAAGACAGGTTGCGGTTTGGTAGTCTTGTGGTACTGCTACCTTACGTACAGTTGGACTGCTTTTGACTCGGATAAATTGAAAGTAGATCAAGCTTCGTTGATTGCTCTGAAGAAAAGTTTGCCTCCCCCCCCTCCCCCTTCCCGCGGCTTTGGGATGCTTCGTGGTTTTGTTTTGCGGCTCTTAGGCTGGATCAGTCTGGCCACCCCTGCGATATACTAATGCCTCTTTAATTGGAGTGATTATCCAACATACGTGCCAACGAAAATTCTAAGTGCCCTGTCACACTGAGGCAACACGACGGCAACATCAGCACAACATGTTGTCCAACAACTTGTTGCTCCCTTCCCGTGTTGTCCGACAACCCTGTCACATCCCGGCAACTGTAGAACAGCATGGATGACAACGAAAATGTTACCTCGCTATGACAGCTTTCGGCAACAAAAACAGAAGCAACTTGTGTTGGACAACGTGTGCTGTTCTGATGTCTGGCTGAGCAAATTTCGGGCCGACAACAAGACAACACAGATAGCTTTAATGGCAGAGCTAGTTTCCTATCAACGTCGTTTTCTTATGAGCTTACTCAAATAAAGGCTTGGAAAATGTTATTTAACAATACTTAAGACTGTCGTGCAGCTAAAATAATTGTATGAATGTTTTTACTGCGTAATTACGGAAAGTGCTTGTCGAAAGGGTCACACCTGCGGTTGTGAACGTTGAGATTGGTGTTGAAATTAGAACTACCGAGAGACCAGCTCACTTACTGCTGGTGAAATAAAATGGCATGTTTATACTCGCCAGCTGATAAAGTATTATTAAAATAACGCAAGAAAGTAAACATTAAAAAATAAAAGCATTGAAACGACCGCTGTAATAATGATTATTGATGCTTGGAACTTGGAAACAGCCGCTAACAGACACCTGAATTGATTCTAAAATCCCCAGAACGTTTTGGGGATCGAAGCGATCACATAGCAGGCCTTAGGCAAGTATACAGTCTGGAAAAATATTTATTCTACCTATTGTTATGAAGAACGATCGTGGGCCGGTGTCGCAGTTTTTAAGCACTGCCAGTTCAACTCAACTCCACGCCATAAAATACGCTTTAGGGCACTGCAGGTGCTAACTTAATTTTACAGTACAATTAGGAATTGCATGAAAGAAAAAACCGAACAGGAACACCTTATACGGTGTCGTTAATTCCGAACATATACCGGTAATTTTATTTTTCGCGGATATGGCTTTCATCTTTGTCAGCAAATGAAGAGCATCTTCATAAAATGAAGGGTGGAAAATACTTCTCGTGTCAAGTTTCCTAATCACAGTCACTAGTTGATGTCTTCCCGTGGCCATTTCTGGCCCTTCGAACGCTCTAGCTCATTAAAGAGTCGAGGTTTCCAGCGACGCCTTGACACGAACGACGAAGGTAAACTATCAAGATGGCGGAGTGTTCCAAGTGTCGAGCCCGCCGTCAGCGCGGTGTGATAGTTCGCTCGGACAACAAATCGGCCAACACGGATGCCGGGCGACAGAAACATGATGCCTTGCTGTCGGTGTTGCCGCGATGTGAGAGGGTCACCGGAAGCGCGTCTAGCTCGTGTTGCTGGATTGAGTTGTCCGACTGTTGCCTCAGTGTGACCGGGCCTTAAGGGCGTCGGATCAATTAACCTTGTTATGTGTTTTTTTTTTGGTTCAGTTCATTTGCACTAAACAACAGACGGACGTACTAAGACTCTTATAAGAACGATTATTTGTCATGTTTGGTGGATCCAGCTGCCTTTTGGTAAATGCTTTGAAGTTTCTTAAAGTCGATATAATGACCATAATTTGTTTATATCGAGAATAACAGCACAACCACAATACTATGTATTTTCGTAGTGAACTTGCAGCCTCGTTGCCCCTCCAATGACAGGTAAGCTGCCAGTTCCTTTCAAATATCGCTGACAGATTAAGGAACGTTGTGCGTGCATTATGGTAACGCTTTTAGCGTCATCATCGTTTGGTGGATTCAGCAACCTTTTAAGTGAACTACGATTTAAGTAACTATGATTAGAAGCAACATCCTCGTCAATTGGCAAACGATACATTCAAAATTAGGGTGAAATAATGGCATGGGAAGTGTCACGGTTCGAAAGAAGGAGGAAGGTCCGATGATGCCTAAGAAACTTCAAGCAAGTACTTACTTCAAAACAAATTGCATCTGCTCCTCACTACAATTCGAAAACGCGAAAGGCGGTCCGCTATGCCCTACAGGTTTCATAATGTATTTCGCTGGTGACTTGCAGTCCACAGCACCAGGGTGATTCTTGATATTTCTCAAGGGACCACTTCCATCGTGCACGCTCCCGAGCCTGCGAAAATATTGTTCATGCTAAGAAAACCATTTAATGCTCAACACCATAATCAGGGACAGAATAAGAAACGCAAAGCAAGGCGCATTATGGTCACGCTTCTTATCGGCCCATATCGCATTGTCCGTAGCGATGATAAAAGGCATGGAATTCAGTAACCGTGACCAAAAAAGGTTTTCCCGGGTGATACGCTGAGCACATGTGCTTATAAAGGAAGCGACAAGATACTTACAAATGCCCAATTTCGTGGGCTATTGTGGTGAACCTATAGTAAAGAGGAGGTATTTCCTCGGACATTCCCACATTCCAGCCTTTCACGCAGACCGTTCCGGCATAGGCGACACCTGGAAATAATAATCCATCTGTTGCTTACCAAATAAATTCAATAACGTTTTTTTCAAGCTGTAAGAATACGCTGTGATGTGAAGGTCAGTCTCTTCGGAAAAGCAGCCACTTAGAATTATGAGAGGCTCAGCCACTTAAAATTAAAAATTAGCCGAGGCGTGAGCGCTTCTGCAAAATGTTCGAATGCCAAGGACACAAGCGGTATCTGGAAGTTGGGCCGTGTGCTTACAGGGAAAATTTGTTTTCAGAATGAAACAAGCAAACAAACACGCAAACAAACATCTACAGTTATTTGTTTCAACGCAAAGCTAAATTACGAATAACTAAACGCTCAGTCTTTGGCTAAAGGTAGCACTCCGTGCCTGAACCTGATGTCAAAGTTTCAGAACTTACTGACTCAAAGGTTGTGAACAGTTTTAGGAAATTCACAATAAGACGAGGGCAGTCGACGAAGTCCAGCAACGCTAAAAAATGAGTGACGTCGGCTACCGAAAACGGGACTCATTTTGCCAATGGAAAGTTTAAAAAATTGCTTCTAACTTTTGAATCTGCAAACAGTGAGTTTTAACACTTTGGCATCAGGCTGTACCGTTAGAGCTCCGCTTGGCGGGCACTAAGCGTTGGGCAATTCGTAGGCTGTCTTCTACGTAGAATAAAAATGTACAGTCATAATTTGTTGTTGATTTTCGCGTTTGGTGTTGTAGAAATCTCACAACGAATATAAGTGACATTTTCAAGAGATATTTGTTGAATGTGATCTTTATGATCATCATCTGACGGCAACCCTTCTCGTCAAACTTTATTTGTGAACTAAGTGGCCAAAACGTGCTTTAAAAAGCATTTTGAACTTCACTTTCTCCAACTGCTTCAAAGCAAGCAATGTTAATTTTATTCTTGCAGTAAATGCCATCTTCTATGAAAACGGCTAGCAACTTACAAATCCCACTCAGTCATTCGTGTTACCAACTAGAAGAAACGGCGAATACCATTCGTTATTCGTTAGATATTTCTCGGAAATAACTTGTAAAACTTCGATTTTCTTAAGATTCAGCATAAATGTGTGGTCCGGAGCACCTAATGACCCCTCTCTCTTACCGTAAAGATCAGGAGATAATTTGGTAGTGTTTTTGTTACGTCTCCCCAAGTGGCGCCTGAAATGCAATTATAAAAATACTAATTATGCTCATCTCTGCTGCTATGGACAATAATCGCGTGAAACGCTGTATGTACAAAAGATTTGTGCTTTTCAGGCTTTACATGTCCTTTTTTAGGAAAGCCGTGAAAGCTACACTTATGCAGTCTCGGCAGGTGAGTTACACGGCGATGGGGACGTATCAAAGGGAGCAGTCACGATAAGTAAAGTTATTAACTAAAATTTGTGAATGAACGTTCTGGTTTATAAAAAAATACATATCATTATAATTATAACGCAGTTGAGCGCCATAAAAAAGCACTAAATTAGTCGATTTTTGAAACTTACTGAATTTTTCAGGGTGTCGAACCGAACCCGAACCCGAACCGAAAACCGGATCAAACCACTATTTTTCACCGAACCGGAACAAAACCGAAACCGAAATCGAGCGCTTCATATTGAACCCGAACCGGAACGAAACCATAATCTGATGTGGCGGTTACCGGTTCAACGAAAACGGTTTAGGACCAATAGACCATTTGCTATATTACCCAAGCATCAAGGAGAATGCAGGGATTGGTGTTCCACGGGCCGCACGTGCCGGCGTCAGCAGTAGCAACTTTTCTGAAGCAAATACCTAAAACAAATGAAATCTCGCACGCGCGTTCGTCAACGCTTTATTTTAGTGTATTTACTTCGAATATTTTATACGGGGAAGGCGCGCGCGTGTGGCGCGTGGAACACCAATCCCTGCATTCTCCCTGATGCTTGGGTAATACTGCAAAAGGTGCATTGTGTCAATAATTGGTCTAAATGGGAAAAGTTGCAGGCGTATATTTTTCTTATGTTGCCAAGACTAATCCCACATACTGTGAGATATTTTGACATTTCGTTTTTATTGCATATGTAATAAAAGATACATCATCGTCTGGAGAGCTTCAACTTTCCTTTGTTTCTTGGATTGGCCTTGGCGGCGCGGTAGCGGCGGCGGCGATTTCAAAGCACCGCTTGGCCGCTTTGCTCCGAAATGTTCAAGTGTCGGAGCGGATTGCGCCACTGCAGGCACGGAGGCCTACGCGTCCACGAATGTTTGACCTCAAGTTGGACCGTAATTGCAGTCATTGAGCCATTTGGCCAATCCAGCACCGAGAGCACACCACGTGACCTTCCGCTTCAGTGCAGCGACACCCTGAAGGAAGGGGGACAAGTACCGCGCAGCATCGGCAGTATAGTTTGTAGGGTCACCTGTGGTGCATTTCAATGAAAAACAACCTTTTCTTCAACGTCCTCGGAGTGTTACCTTCGAAAAAAAAAAATGGGTTGTCGGAGGCAACGTTACTTGGTGATTATTCGCCGACTCGCCGCGCCCTGGAAGGAGGCCAGGGGGAGGAGGAGGAACAGGAGGGGGGGGGAGAGAAAAGAAAATCTGTCTTTGTTTACTTCTTTTTGTAGGATTGTCAGATTAGAAAGGCCAGCATGTCGCCTGTTCAACCATATTCTCATTTTTGTTTGAAGTCCTCTTTCGTCGTCTTCAACTGAGCCTTCGAGAAACGTCGTTCGCTGTGGTGGCATTACCGGAAATTCGTTTAATGGCTGACAGGTACAAATTGCCCGGTCTGAGTCCCTCAGACCGGGTCATTTGCATAGAGCGCTGTTTGCGATAAAAAGTCAGTGACTAGACAAAGCATCGCCATGATATCTTTAGAACAGCGTTTTTCCGCCGGAACCCAAAGCACTGTCAAGATGTAGTCACATTTCATTATAGGTGCGTGTTCACGTGCCGGTCATTGACACATCGGCCAGTCTGGCCAATGTGTACACGACCACAACTTAACGGGATTTGATAAACTAACCCAGCTGCGCACTCGACGTCCCTATTTCTGTGTATTACGGCACATTGGTTTCCTCTCGTTCCCCAGTCAGCCACCTAGGGGCTGTCACAGGTTCGGAAAATTACAAAAAAATAAATAAAAGATATAAATGGTCCCCATGCAAACAAATTTATAATTTTGCTAGGACCGCTGACCGGACGATAGGTCCACGCCCTGGTGACGGGCTCACAGTGAGGGGAGAAGGAACAGCACAGACTCTTTTCGTTTCGACCACAAAACGGTTTACTGACAAAAATTCGATAGGCATAAAACAAAACAAACAAAACTCCCGGCAGCAAAGCACAACGGACCGCCCCACAAAGAAAGCGCTCAGGCGCGACTTATCCTATACAATAATATCTATACAAAAAAAAAACACAGAGCTCATTCAAAGAACGTTTTCTGCAATTAAGTTATTGTACTCAAGAAGGTAAAAAAAATACAATTAAAAAGGGGATAAACTATACAAAGTGATATGGTGGTGAGTGTGCGCGAAGACTTGACCGGGGGTAAACGCAACGCGAAGTTTGGGCGGGACTGCGGTAGCGACGGAAGGCTGAGCGCGGGAGGAGTTTGGGCTCCCTGGTCCAAGCGCTGCTTTGGGCGCCCAAGTGTGTGTGCGTTCGTGGGTGAGTGCTGTGCCGAGGAGCCACGCCGACAGCACCCAAGCGCACATCGACCTCCCGGGTTCGGTCAGCATCGCAAGAGGCCGCGTCACCCCCATCACCCACCGGACTCAGGTTATGGTGGTCAGTGGCGCGAACCTGAGTCCGGTGGGTGATGGGGGTGACGCGGCCTCTTGCGATGCTGACCGAACCCGGGAGGTCGATGTGCGCTTGGGTGCTGTCGGCGTGGCTCCTCGGCACAGCACTCACCCACGAACGCACACACTTGGGCGCCCAAAGCAGCGCTTGGACCAGGGAGCCCAAACTCCTCCCGCGCTCAGCCTTCCGTCGCTACCGCAGTCCCGCCCAAACTTCGCGTTGCGTTTACCCCCGGTCAAGTCTTCGCGCACACTCACCACCATATCACTTTGTATAGTTTATCCCCTTTTAATTGTATTTTTTTACCTTCTTGAGTACAATAACTTAATTGCAAAAAACGTTCTTTGAATGAGCGCTGTGTTTTTTTTTCGTATAGATATTATTGTATAGAATAAGTCGCGCATGAGCGCTTTCTTTGTGGGGCGGTCCGTTGTGCTTTGCTGCCGAGAGTTTTGTTTGTTTTGTTTTATGCCTATCGAATTTTTGTCAGTAAACCGTTTTGTGGTCGAAACGAAAAGAGTCTGTGCTGTTCCTTCTCCCTCACTGTGAGCCCGTCACCAGGGCGTGGACCTATCGTCCGGTCAGCGGTCCTAGCAAAATTATAAATTTGTTTGCATGGGGACCATTTGGATCTTTTTTTTTGTAATTTTCCGAACCTGTGACAGGGGCGTAGCTGTGACATCTTACTGGGTGCCGAAAACAGGTAGCATGTATAAGAAAAAAAAACACGTGTGTGCAGAGCAAAACAAACCAAAACATTTAGGGCAAGCAATCTAGCTAGAGACCTTTTTATTGTTTACAAAATCATAGCCCAGCGTGTGATCTTCCCAGCCCAGCACGTGCGTGTTTGTCGCTTCGGAAAACGAGCAAAGCACGCGCTATACGCCAGAACACTGAAGATGGCACCAGCCACAAGCTCTTTTTGGAAAGGCCTATAGACCCATCCCGAAAATACGCCCTCTTCTGGCAGGGTTTGAGATACTGCACAGCTGCGTGTGCAAAATACACCATAAAAATGGAAAGCCTATCGCTTATATATAGTTCACTTAGACCAGTAATATACAATTAATACCCTTGCCACATTATTGGTGCCTTTTGCGCACGTCACTGAGCAGAGGTTTCATATCTGCCTGTGGAGGGAGTAGTATTGGGATGGGTCTATTGCAAGTATCTCGTGCTCAGAAAAGGCTGCAGGAAGTGCTCGGTCAATATTCAAAGGTCGAGTTAGGAACCGGTTCGAACCGGTTCGCGCTTATTAATACCGGTAACCGGAGTGATAGTATGTGCGCTACCCTAAACCGGAACCGAACCGGAACAAAATACAATGCTACTGAACCCGAACCCGAACCGAACCAAAAATAATGACCGGTTCGACACCCTGGAATTTTTGGAAGGGCGGTGGCGCGCTGACGTTACCACCCGTGAAATCGGTGCAAACTTGGCAAAGCAAAAACGCGGATGAGAATATTATCGTTTGCGTTTACCCATCACCCACCTTGACAATATAAAAAATCTTTATTTTGAATGTAATATTTACCCGCGGTACGCCTGTCTCTAGACCATCACTTTGAACCAAACGTAGATGTAGAGAAAAAGATTGTGCATAAAAAAAGAAGAAAGCTTATTTTTGTATTTAAGAACATTAAAATACTGCAAGAAATATTAAATATCCGCTAAACTCACTTACTATACATGAACAATCAAGCAAAATCGAAGATTTCACTTAACCTTTGCAAGAGAAATATTGTTTCCAGAAAACTTTTTCTTAATGTCTGCTGAGAATAAATTTTAAAACCGAAACTGCGACGCTTGCGACAGCTTAATACTGACAATTTGAGATCACTAGGATTCGCATAAATAAACGGCTTTGATATGCTCGAAAATAATACGTGAACAACAATTGTAGCATGCAGCGTGGATGAGCCGAAGTTATGCACCTCTATTCCCTCGTTTTGAGGGGCAACAAAACTTTTTTTACACGTCTCTTGTCGCCTCGCCGTAAAGTCAATTTAACCGGCACATAAAGAGAGGGCATGTTACAATTTTCGATTGAAATTGTCTTTACACAAGCTTGCTGGCACAAGTCGAACCGAAGTACGAGGGTAACAAAAGTAGCGATGCAGGCGAGTTGGTTCATGTCTCGGTAAGGTGAATACAGCGCAGAAAAAGACGAAGACAAAGAGGAGACAGATATCAGCGCATAAGTGTCCTCTCTTGAACACATATCAGTTAGACACATATAAGTACACATGTCTGCAACTAGATACCACCTCCTATTAACTGAACTATGCCAAAATAAAAATAAAGATGCCTTCTTTTTTTAAGAAAAAAGGAAAATGTATTTTTGCTTTGCACCCGAAATCCAGATGGTGTTTGCATAGCGTGAGTGGAACCCTTATCTGTCAATAGTACGAATGACACGGATGACTTAAGAAAAGCATATCAAAGCTTTGCAGGTCAAGGCTTGAAGCTTAAAACAACTCCTCCTCGGGTGTTTTTCACCTGACAAAAAAAAACTGTCTACTTACAAAAATTTACTACGCCCAATTTTAGAATATGGGAATGTTGTTGAGTCGGCTTTTTCTTTTGCCGGTTTTTTGTTAAGCTTCGTTGTTCTAGCGCTCGTCCTGTGTTCTTCATGCATTCGTCTGTGCGCTGTATTTACCTTCTCTAGTGCAATGATAGATTGAAAACTTTTCGGAATCCAACTATTTCAAATGAATTGAATGCAAATATCAAATCGGTATATCCAATAGTCTAGTTTTGACAAGCATTCAATTGAAACAACCTTGTTCATTTTAATCATAAATAAAATCAGAGGTTCAGTGGTCATAATATATATATATATATATATATATATATATATATATATATATATATATATATATATATATATATATATATAAAAAACGAAAAAAAAATAGATTCAGATTTGATGCCCTTGAGATTTGTCGCGTTCGTTTTCAACAGTGAGTTTGGTTGTTTTTTTTTGATGCGCCAGCATTCTCGCACACATTTAGCGAAGAATCAGGTTAGCTACATAGTGAAACGGTCAACACATCAGACACTGTAGGTGAAACGTTTTGCATGTCGCCAAATAAGAGCGCGTAAAATAGAGGAAGCCGTGGGCATCTCTTGTAACCCAGTAGACAACATTTTACGTAATGAATTGATTTCAAAACAGAAAGCTTTCAGCAAGATCGGTGTTGCATTTTCTTAATGCGCAGCAAATGATCTGCATTCGGTATTTGCTACGATTAGAAAATAACATAACGAAATGGAAATTTGAATACCCTCACACTTCATCTTTTTTCCAAAACTCAATATGTCTTGGCTAGAAAGAAATTTCGGTCGAATGAAAAGGTAACAGAGAAATTCAATTGCGTATTTTAGGGTCTCGGAGAAATTCCGTTCCAAGAGTGAATAGAAAAGCTGGAAAACCTTTGCATCAAGTGCGTTTATCTTCGAGGGGATTATGTTTTCAAATAAATTAACGTAAATGGTCTTGTTTTCATTTCATATTCATTTCGGAAACTTTTCCATTTATCCTACTGTACTCCCAGGTAACACTACTGGCACAGGAGCTTCCCTGTCATGGTAAAATGTTATTCTGCTTGGTAAAAATTAACGACGTAGTTACGGGGATCACACCATATGGGGTCAAGTGTCGAAGGCGGCTTGAGTATTCGACACGAGCACTGCGCAATCACTCGACTTAGGCTCGTGAGAATAAAGAGCTAGACGAACATTTGAGTAGTAGCTTGTGTCTAATCACTGCGGTGAAGTGAATAGTTCAACTCTAACAATACCCCTCCGGCCTCCGCCAAGGCTTTGCCACTTTCCTGCCTCGAATCCGTAATAGAAGATCATGTGGCCACTTGTTCCGGCAACGAGTTGCGGAAATGAAATGTGCTCGTTTCTGTCAACAAAAAAAAGAAAAAAAATGCGACGACTGCCTTTGAGTTGATATAAAAGCTAATCCGCGTTTCGGGGGGTTATGGACGTCAAAGATTTGATCTAAGCACTGCGTAATTTATTGTAAGCCCAAAAATTCTCGCACGACCGCTTTAATTTATCACATATCCTTCGGGAGCATTGAATTGCCATAAGGAACTAGGATACGTTATCTCCGCCTCACGGCACAACTCGACCTCAGGCTGAATTACGCGATCTTGCTTACCCAACCAGCATAAAGTAGAAATCGGCAGGCCTTGCAAACGTGGTGTTTTTGGTGAATTGTCCAAAGGCTCTTAGTGACTCATACGATGAGACTATATTATCTTCTTCCACAATGAAATACTCATCTTCTTTCGTCTGTAAACATTTACCAAATAAATAAATAAGCGTTCGGAGTGCAATGTTAATTGATTGAGTGCGAGGGAGACGTACAGTTTCGTGTTTTGACACAAAGAAGGTTCAGCGTAACTAAGCAAAAGTGCAGGCGAGCTGGTTCAATACTGACATGGTAACGCTGGAGCCAGGAAAAGAAGGGACGTAGGACAGACACAAAACTACAAACACAGCTGTGTTTGGAGTTTTGTGTCTGTCCTACGTCCCTTCTTTCCCCGGCTCCAGGGTTACCATGTCAAGGTTCAGCGCTTTATGACTCAGCGCCGGTTTTGGGGCAACGCGCTACAAGTAACGACGTTACCGATAACGCGTTCCGTTTTTCGGTAACGCTTAACGCAGTGGCGTCACAAGGGGGGGGGCGGACCGCCCCTGGTGCAGCGCTCAGGGGAGTGTTGCGGCGGGCCACGAGAGGGGGGGGGGAGTTGCGGCGGGCTATGCGACAGCAGGGGGTGGGGGTGTCGCGGCAGGCTACCACCCCGGGTGCCGCTGACCCTCGTGACGCCATTGGCTTAACGTACTCTTTACTTTTTCAAAACAGTAACGTGTAACATGCTTACGTTACTTATTTCGAGTAACGGGTGACGAATTTACGTTACTCGTTAATTTTTCTTGCAAAACCTTAAACACAAAAATTACACAACTTGTTTTCGTGCAAAGTGATTTTTTTTTGTTTTTTTCTGTGTTTTTCTTTGCATTTCTTTTTTGTCAGCATTTGGTTCAAGCCATGAAATAGATTAGGTAATTATGTCTAGTGTCCGCGTAGACATAACGTTTCTTGAAATATGGCGCTTAAGCATACATGTAACCTGAAAACATCAAAACGTGTCAATTCGTAACTAAAAAAAGTAACGCAAAGATAACGTGCGTGAACTTTTATCGGTAACGGTAACGGTGATGCGTTCCTTTTATTTTGAAGTAACATATGACGGTAACGCTCTACTTTTATTTGCAAATAACGAGTAACACATTTCGTTACTTTTTTCGGTAACACCTACAACACTGCTCCAGCGACCGCGACCCTTCTCAGACAACAGAACAACTGAATTCCGAGTCCCGACTTTTGCTCGACCTCTGGTATTTCCACGTTGAATTTAGCGGGGAAACTTACATCAGAAAACTTTCTGTCCCATGACCTGTAAAAAAATTCAGTTTCTCCGCTAAATTTAGGGTGAGAAGTGACGTCATGTGACTTGGGCACGTGACCTAAATGGAAATTTAGTTTGCCTACTACATTTCGAAGGAAAATTGACTCCACGTGACCTGAACACCAATGCAGTTTCTCAGCGAAATTTAGAGGAAGAAATGACGTCACGGGACTTCGTGACACGTGATCTCCACACAGATTCAGTTTTCTTGCAAGATTTTGCGGGAAAACATTCGTCTCAGTAGGAAAGGTAAGTAACTTGCGGATATTTCTATCTATTTTACTGCAATGTCTTTTGTAAATTTATACAAATTGCAGAACGTCTGGTACTTTCTAACTAATAATATTTTTATTATTTACGTATTATATAAATTAGTATATTGAGCATATTTTTGACTTCGGCACAATTGTGCAAAACTGCTTTGCAGCACTGTCATATCTAAAACACGACGTTGTATCAAGCTGGGCAATACAAAATCCTTCCAACCCAGGAAACATGAGCGTTAACAGCTTGGTGGAGAATACAAGTCAGGACGATTTAAATCGTGATTTCTACCATGATTTCAATAGTGATTTAAATCAGACCGGTTTCGCGAAGATAATTTCAATCAAAACATTTTCACAAACATGATCCCAAAATAGTTTTATTAGTAACCATTTGTCTATCACGTGATGTATGTATGTTCATTGTTTTCTTCTTAAATAAATGAGTTGCAAATCAAAACCAAAAATCTCATATCGCACTGAACACAAGCATAAAGCAGTCCTTTGAGAAATCGGATCCAAACTATATTTGGCTGTTTTTGTACTACAAAGTCAAAGTTTATTAAAAAATAAAGTCACTTAAACGGTTCTTTACATTTACAGTAATTACTTCTTTCGCATTGTTTTCTGTGATCGGACGAATTTTTTAGTCAATCTGTCATGTTCAAATAAACATCTAGTGATCAAATGAACTATATTATAGCTACACAGATGTAAAATAAATTAATCTGGTGTAACGAAAATGAATTTGATTTAAATTATAGGCATCCAATAATTTATATTTAAATACATAGTTATTTTATTCCGCTCCGTCGAGTCCCTTTGGCAACGCGCAATTTTCTCGAAACGGTTTCAAATAAAAAAGGCTAATTTATATAGCAAAAATTTTGTTTTCTTCTAAAACTTTTCAGTTTACAGTTATGTTGCCCTCTCGTCGGAAATAACAAGACTTCCAAATTAGAAGATACCAAAGTGTGGAGGGTTTTGAGATTGAGTGCGCACCTTAAACCGGAATATTCCAACAAGCTGGAGGTTTATTCGAGGCTTGCGAACCGTCTTGAAGATTGCATTCACCTGTGTGCAAGAAATAAGGCAATGGAACGGCCGTCAGTCAATCGGAGCACGAAAGCTTCAATAAGCACTTTTGGTTTGGTGAATGAATACTGATATTACTATAATATTTCTGAAGAAGAAATGTAATGTATACTCACGATGTTCATTAGCCTTATAATGTATCGAGACTGTAGATATTTGCTTTCCTTGAAGTACTTGTGTATTACACTGTCAAGCATAACGTACATTTCGGGTCGCCACTCGCTTGGGGGCTCTGCAGTGTCATCTAAGGGTTTGAAATCATGGCACGTTTTCAGTGCTTTGCAAGTTTACAATTGACTGTGCAAATATTTTTTTTAATATGCACGATGCCAGATAATTTGATCTTGTTTTCTGTGCAAGATAATGAAACAGTCTCTCCAATTAACAATTTGCAAATGTATTATATCATCAAAGTACGGTCTCTAATTGTAGTTACACGCGCAGCACGTGCTGACTTCTACCGAAATATTTCCAAGCAAAACCTAAATGAAAGTTATGCATTGAAGTTATAAAATGTCCAGTATGTTAGCTGCGCATGTAACTGGAATCGCAGCCGGCTCCTGGGTTTTTATGGAATTGGGTGAGAAAACTGCCGAGAAATGTTGAAAGTGTTAGAAACGAAACAAGCTTACTTTTTGGCGGTAGACTTTCATCGGAACGTTCTTCCACTGGAACTGTAAACATCATAACGATACTGAATGTAAAAAGTAATCAAGGTAAAAGGTTATAACTTTTCGAAGGGCATGCTTCTTCAGCAAAATCATAGAAGAACAGTTCGTGTTTTGCTGTCATTTTTTTCTTTTTTGCTGGCCCGTTTTGTTGTTTTTAGTCGTTAAGATATCTTCAAGATAATTTTCTCAAATTGTTGCAATACCCGATGTCAGCGCATATGTCTTTATCTAAATACCATCACCTCAAAACTGAACCATGCCGAAATAAAGTAGATAACTCCTTTTGTTTGAAAGAAAAGACGACGAAGTGTTATTTTTTCCTTATCTAACTTAAGAAGCAAGAATTATTAGGTAAAAATATAAGGGACGTTCTCAATGTCACTATGTTCCGCGTAATAATTATCATTTGTTGACACATATTTTCTCGGAACTCCTAAGTGCTACCAATTAAATTATTTAGGCAAAATAAAACGGCAACTTTGAACGCACTAAAGTGTGCTATATTGTGTACAGGGATAAAGAACTTTTCCGATTGCCAAACTAGTCACGTCTTGCCTTAACTCAGAAAGTGCGAATTATTGGTACGATTTGGGATCATACACAGGTTAAATACTCTGAACATGGGATTACGTACTCAAATCACTAATACAAAAACCTTTAAAATGATGCAAGTAAAAAAAAGAAAAAAAGAAATACCATGGGCCGTAGGTTTTGCTATCACTTCCCCTTTTCATTTTCAGGCGATAATCAATTAATTCGCTCATTTCGCCACGCTCTAAACAGAATATGTTTTTAGACAAAAAACGTGACGTGAATTAATTGGCAAATAACTGCCAGCGTACCAGTACTGACGCCGCTCGCGGAGCAAACACTGGAGGCAGAAATTCGTCGGTCGTTCGAAACTCCGAAGCGGGCACGTATCCAGGGGGGGGGCCCATGGGGCCCGCGCCCCCTCCCCCCCGAAATCTTCCGTTTTGCTGGGACCTCCTCTCCCCCTCCCCCTCATATAGCATTTCGTCATGGGCGGGCACCCCCCCGAAACAAAATCCTGGCTACGTGCTGCTCCGAAGCATTTTCGCTTCGTAGAATCTATCTTTTAAAGGTCGAACTTTCAACAAATATGCAGTATAATTTTTGATTGTGTCACTTACTTTCAAAGTGGATGGTCTCCTCAGGCGTCGGGAGCGGAAATATTCTGTGGGGGATTCGGCCGGATTCGTCATGTATTCGCAATGGCTCAATTCCATGAGTAAAGTTTAGGTATCCTTCCTATTAAAAAGTGAAATATTTCTAAATATTGCAAGCATTACCCGTTGCAGACCGTTTGCTAATCTGCTAAAGAAACAATTGTATCCTTATCAAAATTTCTTTGGTTAGGAAGCAATTTATGGAGAAAGTATTCTAAATATTACTTATAAAGTTCGCTATAAATAATGTTCTTTAGACGGTGTGGCGATGTGAACTTCCAGTTTCCTTAATACACCTTCATTTTTGCGAAACTTAAGAAAACACTAGAGGTTTATAAAATGTTAGGGAAAAACCTAGATAGTTAGCAAATAGAAAATTTATAAATAACAATTGCATAACCTCCTGTACATTTGTATAATCGTATTTATTGTTCCTATACGAATATGCACTTTAAAAATAGTTGTACATACCATTTCAATTCCCACATTTGTTTCGGTAATTGTAAAGGAAGCCTTGTGTTCCGAATTTTCGTAAACACTATTACGTATATCTGTAGTATCCATCTGAAAAGAACATTTTATGAGTACAATAACTGCGAAGTGATATACATAATGGCAGCAGCGAAAATGCAGAACGGTTATTTTTACAGCGAAGCTGTTTATGGCTAGGGTTTTGTGGATTTTTCGTGTGCGTCAACAAAAATTCAGTTGCGGAATTTGGTGCGAAATCGCTTCATTCTGTGCAAAAGCTTATATGTCTCACCACTTGGATATGCATTTTCAGCAGATTAGTGACCAATAGGCACCAGTTTCAAGATCAGTAGACTCTCAGGTAGATAATAAAGGTTTCTCAAAGATTTGCAGATGTGCTACACGCGTCGGCCATATCTACGCTCGCACCGCCCTCTCTTTGTCGTCGTACCAAGCGCTTGCAAGCCTAGTTCCCGTTCCTTCCGCTCTGACGGGTTGGCGGTCCCGTCGTGCGTGACTATTTTCCAGCAGCTCGTCACGATGACCACCGATCAAGACAATAAATGTGTTCGTACCTTTGTTTAAAATTCTATTTCACGTCTGTGTCGTGTGCTAAACAGCTTCGCTGGTCATCCACCTTCACAGAGTGGAAATGTTCATAATTTGTGCAAAAACGTGCAGTTTCATAAAAACTCGGTAAATAATTATATTCAATGAAACTCAACAAGACTCACAACGAATATCAGAGTGAATAGCTGCATAAAATATCGGGAAAGTAAAACTTTCTCAAAGAATGCAGAAAAGAAATCGTGGGAGTCGGCACGGGATTTAAACAAATATGCGTTACATGCGTTATTAATAGCGGTGACAATTCTGCTTCAACGGCGGATTGAAATATACGAAAACCTCCAAAGGCACTAACGGACACATCAAATAAGGTTTAAGCAAATAAACAGGTGGAATGTTTCTTTTTCAATTCACTGAATTTCAAACCATGATGTAGAAGCATGCCGTCTTGTGAAAGGTAATTTTTCCTTACCAATTCGTGATTCACCTCTCCATACCAAGCCTCGGAAAAATACAGACTGTCCCCTAAAACACTGGATTCTTCCAAGTCTATGACGTAGTCTTTCGAAAGTTGAACAGCGCCTCTTGAGTTGCCGCTTCTGCTTTCAATCAGAACCGGGTACACGACACCTGAAACGCAACCGCTCCTGTTATCGGACCGTTCCATACTCGCAACATACTTCTCGGTACAGAGGAGGAAACAAAACGGTGGTCACATGTCACGGTGTCATGCTTATAAAATCAATCGTACCTAGATCTCCCTGTAAAGTTCTCTTTCACAAACAAAGGACAATTAACTCAACAAAAATAAGAAAGTCCTTCTGCAATATCAATACGTTGAAAATGTAATGCAACAAAAGCAAGTCACGGGCAGCAAGCCTTTCCTCGTGCAAATAGTTCGAACGGAATACATTTTGAAGATTGGGGGCATCTTCCAATCGTATTCCGTTAACACTATTTATCCTTTGATAAAAATATCTTAATATGCAGCTCATGAGAAGATATGCAACTTCGCTAGATTCTAGATTCTAGATTACCTTGTTAGCAAGTTTTTTTCCTTTTTTTAATAATGGTTATAATTTAATTTTTTGCTACACGCTTACGGGCATATTCATGCGAAAATCGTCTGGATATTTGTTACACTTTCGCTCTTGAGCGCTCTAACTGTACGGTACTGTCCTGAATAGAACCGTTATGGAACGGTCACATACAATTAGTAACTTCTACGTTACTCCTAATTTGAACAAAAAAGAAGCTAGAAACAGCAGGAAAAGGAATTTTCTCCAATGGCCAACAACACGAAAGTATTTCTGGCAGTTTGTAACTCGGAAAAACACAAACATTACATGAGGGGGCATTCCGTGCACGCACAATGCGATTGGAGTTCCGCAATAATAAGAAACATTTGCATCCTCTTACTTTGTAGGCGTAATAGCAGCATCCAAGCGCATGGTCTTTACGTAGACCTGACGTACGTCAGCCGTTGAATAAGAAAACATCTGCTTCCGGTATGATGGCCCCGGTTTCGCTTTCTACCTATTTGTGACGCCATTTGGCTGACTGAAGTATGGAGTACGATGTCTTTAGAACTCGACTTTGACTGGTGCGCTCAGGATCCTATCGCATCCTTACATTAAAAGTAAACCCGAAGTTGCAACAAACTAGCTCACAGGAGGCAGAGTGTCACGCTCTCGGATGCCGCGACCCTGGCGGTTGGTGCGAGAAGTCCCGGCCATAAATTACAATGGAACGCTCGTAATATCTTGCTCGTACCACCGCCGCTGCGACACCGCCAGGATCCTGGCCGACGGCATGGACACTTATATGACGCCAACGCGCGCAAATCGACGGTCAAAGCTTTAGAACGCGGAACGCCGCTTACGTACTGCTGGCTCCAAACCATTGTTTGGAGCCAGCAGTACGTGAGCATGCTGCTTAAGCTAAGTGACTTTGAGAAATTTATATAAAAAGATGAATTATCGTATTTGGTAAAGAGCACTAAAATTTCGTTCCTAACTTCTGTGTCACAGATATAAAAACAAATAATCACTATGTTTGTGTTAACCTAGTCGCAATTTTATTTTGCTTGTGTCTTTGAAGACATTATTTAGATATAGTTACCGGGTGTATCAAGTAGCGGCCAGGCTCTTTAAATCGACCGCGAAATTCGGTTTCTTAACCTATCGCGCTACGATGTTCTGCAGCTTTGCCCACAGGTGGTGCATTTTTTCTATAAAATTTGCAAAGAGCGAACTTACCTGAGGAAAATGTAATAAAAGGTTTAACTCCTATGGAAACGTAGCGAAGTCATCAGTCTTCAAACATTAGGGCGCCCTATTGATTGAAGACCGGTGGCTTCGCTGGGTTTCCACAGGAATTAAGACTTTTGCTTTCTTTACTTTTTCCTCAGGTAAGTTCACTCTTTGCAAATTATATACAGAGTGTATCAAGCAGTGTTGGAGGTAACGCGTTACTAGTAACGATGTTATTGGTAACGCGTTACATTTTTCGCTAACGCAGTAACGTACTCTTTAGTATTCCGAATGACTAACGAGTAAAGTATTTCCGTTATTTTTTATGGTATCGGCTATCAAAATACATTATTCGTTACTCGTTACTTTTGACCAAAACTGGTGAAATACATTAGGTATTTGGGGAAAGGTCACGACGCCTGGTCTAACGTTTAGAATAGCAATTTTGTGCATAAAACTGGAGACGTGAGGGGAACTAAATTTTGGTCACTAAAGCTCAATGGAGGATCTAGCTTTGCTCGAGGGACAACTACTTGCGCTCGAGCACGCAATGCCCCAGGCAATGCCGTATCTTGCTGCAAAGACTTCTGGAAACTTCAATTTCCTAAAACGGTGGTTTTCACTTATCAGTCCATCTATTCACCCATCCATCTCAAAATCCTGGACAAGCTTATCGCTGAACGGAACCAGCATCCGTCACAGTAAACTTAAAATAAAAAAAAAAAACTTTCTGACCAAAAAAGACATCTGTAAAAAGGCGACACTAGCTTGCTTCTCGAAGGCGAAAAAAACCGTCGGCTACCAGCTAATTCCGTTCGTCCTCCTTTTTTTTTTTTTTCATAGTGTCTACCACTTACAAGGTTTGAACGAACGAACGACTGCGTTACAGCCCCTTTCCTCCCCTCCCTCCTCTTCCCCCTCTGCCTTGTGCAGCAGAGGTGGACAGCGGGGGGGGGGGGGGGGTAGGTGGAGAGACATCCGTTTTTTTCAAAACAGTGGACAACTAGTGGCCAAGCGATCTGCTTGTTTCTCTAGTTACAAGAAAACAAACAAAAAAACACCCTCTGTGGAATTTTTTTACTCTCGCTCTCCCCTCCTGCCTGAATGTTCCTGACCCACTTTTGTACACAGAAGAATCTTTCGCCTGATTAGTCTTTACTTAACTTTGGTGTCCTGTTCCACATAGTGAAGTAAATCAGCTTCTGGTAATGAGTATGAACCGGACTGTTACAAAAACCGGCGTAAAGATGAGGGGTGTTAGTCGGCTGGTTGTGTTCCAGCGGTCCCCGTTCGCATGTTGCCAAACATATGTACTCGAACACAAAAGTAGCGTAAAAGTTACGTTCGTTATTTTTGAAAAGTAACGGTAACGGTATATTGTTATGTTTGTAAAAAAAAGTAACGTAGCTCAATAACGCGTTAATTTTTGCTAAACTAACGAGTAATGCTCTTTCGTTACCTTTTTTCGGTAACGGGCACAACACTGGTATCAAGGAGCGGCCAGGCTCTTAAATCGACCGCTAAAATCGGTTTCTTAACCTATCGCGTTCCGATTTTGTACATGCGTTAGCCACAGGTGGTGCATTTTTCTATAAAATTCGCAAAGAGCGAGCTTTTCTGAGGAAAAAGGAAAAAATGAAAAGCTTAGCTCCTATAAAAACGCAGCGAAGCCACCGTACTTCAAACCATAGGGCGCTCTATGGTTTGAAGACCGGTGGCTTCGCTACGTTTCCATAGGAGCTGAGGCCTTTTCTTTTTTACATTTTTCTCAGGTAAGCTCGCTCTTTGCGAATTTTATATGAAAAAATGCACCACCTGTGGTCAACGCTATACAAAATCGGAACGCGATAGGTTAAGAAACCGAATTTAGCGAGCGATTTAAATAGCCTGGTTGCTATTTGAGACTCCCGATAGAATACTAACGTATTGAAGTGTCCGAATCAACCCGTCCTGTTATCGGGAGATATAGCGGCATATTATTTATATGAGGCCGTTCCTTCAATCACTGACAACCTAAGTGAAGGGCGTGCTGACTGACGAGCATGTCATTATTTCTTCTCATCCAGCAGGATTGCGGTAATAGAGGATAACAACACCGATGAAGCAATCACGAAGCGACGAATCAACAATTGTAATATTAAGCCACACCCTACGCGCCTTATTTGTCAGCGACTATGAAAGAATCTACGAGTACACTCAGTGCAGTAAGTTTAGCTCATGCCTACCTAAACCCTTATACCTCTCGGGGGTGTGGCGCATGCCGTAATACGAATTATTTCTCGTCTGCAATATTGTGTGCGGAATTTCTCATGATTACTGTTTACTGTGCCTAAAAGCTCTGGTGGATTTAGCCTAAGAGAAATGTGAAATTCGATATTACGTAACTTAGAAAGGCGTCATGCAGACGCGTCTACATAAATAGGATCGATACATCACCGGCGTGAGCGGTAGCAAAGCTGAAACATAATAAGTGCAGCCGGATACATTCTCCCGTCATAAAAACATGCGTACAGGAGAGAAACTTCAGAATTGGAAATCTAAGAATGCCTTCTGTCAGGAACCTTTTAAAGGGTGAACAGGTTCAGCGCCCCTTAAGACATTGCGCTAAATGCGAGATAATGAAAACAAAACGTCAAATGACGTACACAGGAAGTTGCATTCATTATGCTGTTAAAGGCAGCTTTTGCACGAGACGAACATGAACACCGGCAGTTGACCCTTTTCAAACGTCAGAGCCATCTAGTGGTAGTCTCAATAGTCCAATTTCTCCGCACTAACGACGGTGATAGAAGATCAAGATCGTCTACCTTCAAAAACTCCCAATCTTGTGAATCAAAGGAGGCTTACAATTAGGACCAACATGTTAGAATGGATTATCAGCTTCTCTGTGGAATGCTTTCTAGAGCAAGACGCTCGCTTCTCTGCACGGGTAGACGACTTTGAAAATGGTCAATTGAATCGACCATTTTCGTGCTGCAAAAAAAAAGCTGCAAGATACTGACGCAACTTCTTTAGCGCTCTGTCACGAATGTATTTTTCTGGCAGAAAAATCAACTGATTTGATTGATGTCGATTTGAATGCGCATCAGAAACGAGACACCAGGAGTTTGCTTATCGCAGTGGAGACTAAACATGGCTTGCACTGAGGCCATCTCAGCGGCCATTGCTGGTGGTCATTGCTTGCTGAGCACGTAGCTTCGTGCATCACTGCATGAGGACAAAAGTGTACGATGACGTCACATGGAGGCCATACACAAGCGCCGCGGTAAACGAGACATGTTAGTGCACGAGACCGCCCCGAGACGCGGAAGTACATACAAGCGGTTTTCGACAAATGGCTTCCTCAAATCTCTCGTCACCTCGACTGAAAAAAAGTGCAATTTCATACTCTGAATAACAGTGATGAAGCGTAAAACTGAGATTAACAAAATTGATCACCTTAAGAGCGGCATCTGACTTGCTGGTAGGGAAGGTCAGAACAGATCTCGAGGGCTGCGTTTACTTGAATGATTTCTCATTGACAAATTCACGATTGAGTTGGGGTGACGCGCGTTTCCCACGGGAAGGCAAGGGGCTCGAGCCCCATCAGCCAAATTTCTCATTTTATCTTTCTCGTCTCTTTCTAGACCGTTCTTGTCTTGTAACGTATGTTCGGAATGTTCTAGACTATAGAGTATGTACAAAAGAAGCTGAATCCGGCAACACTGGGTCATTGGTCCCTTGTCACCGTCACGGGATGCACGCTGTTCTTTTTGCTTTAGTTACGGGTGCGAGTTCGCCTTATTATACATTTATTTTCAGTTCTTAAATAAGCCTACTTTTTTATCCGTGACAATCCAGTTATTCCTAAGGATGATACCCAAAACTGTAGGGAGACCGGGAGGGATACAGGGCTGCCCGCCAGATGACGCCACTGTGTTCCCTCGTTGTAACCGGTCACAGGAGTGTCAAAACGACTCATTTCACCTGGTCGTTTTGGATCACTAGCCTAAATCCGCTACGGAGCGTTAGATTCGTGGGGAGCCACCGCGCCTCCGACTCCACCAGCGGAAGACGACAGGCCTCCGGAGTGACCGACTTGTCGTCCCGACATTCCCCATCGCGCTGAGCTCTCGTCATTTCCGGAAAGCGCCATGCACGCGTCGGTCCCCCGCCGCTCCCGTCATGCTCGGCGAGGCAGGAAGTCACGTCTCCCAGAGATTAGCTTGCGCTCGTCTCCGGTAAGATCGGCCGATCGAGATCTGAGCGTTCCGAACCGTGATCCGGAGTAGGCGCTCCTCCAAAAGATTTGCGAAAGACATCCGGGTTAATCTCAAACAACCAGTGGCGGACGCGCGCTCGAAAAAGTCGATACCGGAACGCGCCAGAAACGACGAGTGGAACTCTTCATTACTCAAACGCGAACCTGTGAGAAAAACCTTGAAGGGACCATGAAGACGACTTTGAAGTTCAGTTTAACGGTTGATATAGATGTTAGGTGTCTTCCAGGTAATTTTAATGAAATTTTAGCCCGATGTTGCGCTTGCGTGTCGCACAAATTAATTTAGCAGAACCAGCAACAATCACACCGGAACCGATGAGAGCGACGCCCTAGTCTGCGAAAAAGTCCAGCTTATGAATGACGTGGACCGTGACATTAATTGAGGCACGTTGGGTGATTGGTCCAAATGAACGGAGTCCGCTTGTCCTCGTTTTCGATCGTAAGTTGTTAAAAAAACATTTTTTCTTATTTAGTAGCAACGAAAATTTTATGTTATTGACAGAACAAGTTACTGCAATAAAAAATGAAATATTATTTCAGTCGGCAGGCGCGCGGAGTGAAAAAGACTGAATAGCTGAGAGCCTTTAAGGAAAAGCTAAAACACTTCTTGAAAAAAAAACAGTTAGAGGGAAAATTCTGGCGCATTTTTATCTTGTGAGTTCGAATATCACGCTCGTTTCCCCGAAGATGTAACTAAACGCGAGAAAACCAGAAAAACTTCCGACCGGTCGTGACGTCGTACTAGTATCTTTGGGGCGGCAAAGCGGGTGTCCCTCGTGTGGGCAGCGCGTTCGATCGCATGCTTGCCAGGTGTATCTTTCCACACTGACATCAGTCCTGACGTCAGTGATGACGTCACGTCAGTCATGACGTCTATTTCTGACCTTTTCGAAAATAACAAAAGTGCACGTGCATAGCTTTGACAAGTGCTGCAGATGCGCGAGAGCAGGGATTCGAAACCTCATAGTATGACGCCACACGCCGTGCAACTTTAAATTAACTTTAAAAATTAATTTCTGCAGCATCCCTGCACCAAATTGAAAAATAATCTCGATATTCAGAATCCTGGAGGGCGAATGAAGACGATTTCGTTTTTTCCTTAAATACAGAACCACTTCAGTTTCCGTTTAACTTGAAAAGCGTTTGGTGTGGTAACAAGACAAGATCGTGTTTTGTTTTGTTTTTCTGTTGAGAAAAACAAAACGGGCGAAACATTGGGTTCTGTCCGGTTTGTCGCGCGGTTCTTACACTGTCAGCAAAAATAACACGCCCAGAGTTGTAAACCGTTGTCGCATAGCGGACACGTCAAAACGTGTTCATTTTACACGCAGCCATATGTGTTATTCGTCTACACATGAGGTGCCGTGTAAACTTAACACGATACACCGTGTCTGCCTTCTGCGAAACACGGTTGAGCGTGTTCCTTATGAAACATGGCGGCCAGCAGCCGAGAACAGGCGAGTGACGAGCCCAGCGAGCCGCGCGGCTGCCAGCCGAATTGAAAGCACGCAGGACGCGTTTGTTCTCGTTGGATGTCTCTTATACACAGTAAACAGTCTCCAAGCGGCGGACGTAGCTACGTGCGAAGGTACAGTACGTACGTGCGTCGTCGGCGGTCGGTGGCGTCGGTAGCTGGGACGCCTTTTTTCGGAGAGTCGATACGGGGCAAGAGCGAAGTAGCATAGTGGTAGTTTGACGTCTGTGACGTCATGTCCGGTTCTGGTCAAAATAGAGCAATTTGCAGATATTTTGTTACCTTCATATCTTCACCTCTTCACTTTGCGCACTCCTCCGGAGCTGCTCCCAGCTTGTTCCTCCGAAGTCAACACAACTGTCATAGTTGGTCAAAAACAGCCCGTGCCAGTCGTTTGCAAAGCGACGTAGATGGAAACAAATCGCCGCCGCGTTTTTCGCGGCCTCGGAGATGCAGGAGCGAGCCGACGTTAAAAAATATACGTTTCAACTACGAGAGTGTCAGCAAGAGCCGCGTAAATACCTGCGCACGCTCGGAGCGGACGCGCACGTTTGATCGAAGTGCTTTGGGACCGATCTTTTACGAGTATCAGCCAATACTGACGTGACACTCGGCAAAGAAAGGTGGGAGCGGCGTTGCGTATAGCTCCCACGAACTGGTATAGCGCGATAGCAGTGGCGTCGCGAGGGTCAGCGGCACCCGGGGCGGTAGCCTGCCGCGACACCCCCCCTTCTCGCATAGCCCGCCGGGACTCCCCCCCCCCCCGCTCTCGTGGCCCGCCGCGACACCCCCTGAGCGCTGCACCCGTGGCTGTCCGCCCCCCCCCAGCCCTTGTGACGCCACTGCTCGATAGTGACGTACTATCGGAAACAATTGAGCGTGAACGCGCCTCCGCGGCGACAAGCGTGTCAGAATAAAAATGGCACACTAATAACAAAGTGTACATACCGTGTTCCGAAACTAATCTATATGGCGTTTATTTGAGCTCCATATCACACAAAATAAGGAGATAGAATCGACGACAGCGTTCGTCACCGCTGCCTCGGAAAGAAGATGACAAGGGGAAGATAATGACCCCTTATCTAAAATTCAGGTCAGCAATCAAACTATAATACGGGAAAGGTCCAGAAGGGTCGCCGCGGGCGCGTATTCCATTCAGCAAGCCAGCCGGTCGGTCGTGGGCAGGCGTTCTTGGCCAAGGACCGTCGGAGCAACGCCGGCCACGCTGCGACGAGTCGGAGCGCCTGCTAGGCCTCAATTCTGCCGAGCTCGCTCGGTCGGTGACATCGTTGCCGTTGTACCTTTTCCCGGGTGTTTGTGGATCCAGCGTTCACTGTTCGTCGTGGCTGGTTTCGAGCACTTTACTTCTTTTTTCTTGCTGCTTAAAATCAGGACCCGCGAGAAGAGCACGTAGAAAAATAAATGTCCGCTGGTCGTCACGACCAAGTACCTGAGCGACGTTGCCGGTCACGTTGATTTCATCGGGAAAGACAGCTCTGGAGCTGTTGTCATACGTACATTTTTGGCGTAAGATCGTTTCGTGTATCTGGCCTCTGTTCTTTAGCGTATGGCAGTGCATACAATAACACGCCGCGGCCGCCGCCTCCCCAGCCCCAACACTAGACACAACAACCTGCAACAAGCTCTCCGCAAAACGTAAAAAAATACATACTTTTGTTTTGTTTTAACGTTTTCGGCAGTGACGTCACGGACGTCACTGCCCCGTATCGACCTGTAAAAAAAGGCTTCCTTCGGTAGTTACGACGTAACCGCTAGACAGAAAAACGACTGCGGAACTTACATGCATAGAGTTATTACAATAAACGCTAGAGGCTAAGCTGGCGCTAGTATGCTGTTGCATTTTGAAGCAGACAGCAAGCAGTCTAAATTTGACTTCCGGTAATGTATTCCTATGGGAAAGAGCGGAGTGCATTTTCTCTCTGCGCTCGATTATAAGAGCAAATATCACGAATAATTTGTACGTACTAGGCACATTGGAACATTTCTCAGTGACGGAGACGAAATAAATGGTCAGTTACGGCGTTTTTCTTTCAAATTCATCGCATTAAAAACGGTGCTAAAACGGCTTCGTACGTGTATTTTTGTGCACTGTCGGACACTGTTAGCGCGAACACGGCGTCGAACGAAGGACATGTAGAAAACCGAGAGCGGCGGCAAGAACTACGCAGTAACACTGGATAAGTAACTCCTTGTGCTTGCAGACGATCAAAAGAAATTGAAAGTCACGTAATATAGTCAGATTTGCAATAAATAAGTACTGCGGAGATGCTTGTTTGGGTTCAAATGGTTCAAAGCATCACCCGCACGCTCCAAATCTTTGCAAATAAGGGGAGCCAGAGAGCAGGTGCCCGATAAAAACTGCCCGACATGGGAAATAATAAAAAGACATACCTTTCGTAGCTCACGTGCTTTATTTTTTTGCGTTCGAATGTTTCTTTAACCGATCGTAAAGATGCGCACGACGGAGTCATTTTCATCCAATGACAGGACGGGCATATTAGCAATATATAAGCACCACCGAAATGCTAGCGAACCTGAACACACACTACATTCCTTTCGATCGTTAGTTTGCTTAGAACCGTCGCTCGTTTTCACATACCTTCCTTGAAACAGGGGTTTGGGCCTGAAATAGAGCGAAGTTTAACATCGCTCAGTGGTAAAGAAAAATGTTGTAACTAAAGCAAATACACTTTCACAATACCAATAAAGGTACATACTATCCGTTACAACCGATATGACAAAAGTTATTCATGTTATTTTCCGGCGAAGAGACAAAATTCACGCGCGTTTTCCCATAGGAATACACAGGGGAGGCTGGAAATGTTGACTGCATGCTGTCTGCTTCAATTTGCAACCGGAAGTCCCGTAGACACTAGCGCCAGTTGAGCCTCTAGCGTTTATTGTAATAACTCTATGCTTACATGTATAAAGAACTCAAGCAAACTCTTTGGAATTGGTTGGTAACATGCGCCACCTAGTCAGATTTCTAGCAGCCCATGAAAAAAAAATAAACGAGTCTGTTAGCACGCTGCAAACGATCACGAGTAGACAGCAATCCTACATACATCGCAGACAACACGAGTATCATGTATAACACAACACTGACACCGACATATACACAAACACAACAACGACACTGCGCCCGTCACTTCCTACCAGTGTTGCGGAATGGGCACCCCCATTCCATTCCCATATCGTTCCGGGGAATTAGAGTTTTCGATAATTCAATTCCTTTCCAACTCCTAGGAATGGGGACACTGGGCCCATTCCCACTCCTGGAATGGCCTAATCGTTCCATTCCATTCCTCTAATTCCTAAACGTAAAAAAGGCACTTGACAGCTACGTTGTGTTGCAGAAATACAAATATTAAGCAGAAATACTCAAAAATCGTATTTGGAAATACAAATACTGGGACAGAGGAAAATAGTAGCTAAAATACTGACATTCAAAATATATATATATAAAAATGCATTGCGATTAGTAGCGGTAATACATTTTAAAAATAGGCGAAAAAGTCTTTGAAAATACTAATACAAGAATACATTTTAGGGAGGGCAGAAATACAAATACTGATAATGCAATACATTTTTGAAATTTCTTTGAAACGCCGACTGAGATGAGGCTTTAAGTTCGAAGTGGAAATTTTTTATCCCCAAATTAATATCCCGCAGGCTTGGCACTTCGCCTTGGAGGTAGTGGTTCCGGACGGAGAAGAGTCTTCAATAGGTTCAAAAAACGTTCCATCAAGGATTGACCGCGGTCCCTTCCCTGGCATCCTGTCTGTCTGACGAGTGATGCGAAAAGACTTCGACCTCTAAATACATTCCATCATAACATCACCACTACCCCGTCCAATAAGGGCGCCCCTGTCAACACCCTGATCACATGACGTCACGATGGAATGAACTAGTATTACTGTATCTGTAGGTGAAACTTTCCCCACGCTGCTGTATGAAAGGGCAGTACGTACTTTCGTTGTAGGTGACCTCATTAAAGATCATGCTGGCAGTTGCATTTGGAATTTTCGAGAATAGTGGACCATCTGAAGCATCCTGGAGCACATGTCTTATCTTCTGTTACGGTTGAAATATCGATACGGTGGCATCCCTGTTGTGACGGTTTTTCTTTCCGACCCTCCGCCTCCAACGCATGAATTGCACACCTCAAGTTACGCCCTAGCATCATCCAAACAAAGACTTCATGGATTGCGACTTGAGATGGCCGGCGCAGGTGCGAGCTCCCCGAGAAACAGCGCGCTCGACACGAGTCGCAGGTGTACGAACTCTGGGTCGGCACAGCGAGGCCAAGTCTGGCCTCTTTCCTGGTTATCGGATCACCAGAGCAGCGGGTCACGTTCACGTCGACTGATGACGTACCCTTGAGCAGTGCAACATTACAGGCGCAGACGCATTCGGACATGTGTTGAATTTCACTGCGTCAGCCATCCTACTATTTCAAGTCAACCACCACCAGACTCGTGTTGCAACGGACTGTGACTCAGCTACTCGGCCACAGGCCAAGCAACACTTCCTTTGATTTTTTTCTCAATGCTCTAACTAACTAGCAGCGGGCATTGGAGGCCAGTAAACAATGACTCACGAATTCTCTACCTAGAGACCTGCGGTAGAAGATGCTCCGACCAGGGATTTCCCCAGACCCCCCTAGTTTTACTTCAAACACCCCCCCTTCGAATCTAAAAAAAAATATTTTTTTTTTCAGATTAAATGAAGAAAACACCACCTCTCAGGTGTATATATAGAAAAAGGGAAACATACATTACTTTGGGTATGAGCATTTGGTTAATATACGTCTGTAATTTGGCTAGTGGACTAAAAAAGAAACAGTTTTATATTTTATCTAGCCTCGCCTCGCATCGCCTCCCCCCCCCCCCCCCCCCAGCCATTGGGACACGCCCCCTTGATTAGAATCCTGGGGAAACCCCTGGCTCCGACTCAACACCTGGACGCTACCTGTTTGGAGTCCCGACTACATAACATTTTCCAGAAGAGAAATATAATTCAGAAAATTGGAAGGAACCTTGCTCAGCATAGTAACAATGTACCAACATCTCCTTGACCCTAACGCCCTCAGAAATAAAGAAGCAAAAAAAAAAGGCGTTCGGACTTGTATTTTGTTTTTCGGGGGGGGGGGCGGGGGGGGGGGTGAAGAGATTTCTTAGGAAATGTAACGAAATACCGTTCATCCTGATTGTATCGCGATAGAAAGAAACATTTCACATGTATTTCATACAGGAAATAGAAATACTGGTGAAAAAATGTATTGCTGAAATACGATACTGGCCAACCCTGTTGTGTTGCCAGCATAAGCAGCTGAAAGCTGACGTACTTAAACACAAAGACCATTCCAAAAAAAATGCTAAATGCCTCAAAAAAGCACTGATTTTACTAAGCTCACGGTGCCGGATTGCCTGGGGTGACTCGTAGCGTCCGCAGCGGTCCATCGCAAGGTGAAACAAAGTATACGCAGAGACTGGAAGTCAAAGGAAATGAGCGGGAATCCGCTTGCTTGTAACCCTAACCCACTTGAATGTAAAACATATAACACAGAAAACAAGCATTGGAACAAAGACCAAGTAAAGGCGGACTTACACGTAAAAATTCAGTAAAAAAAAAAAAGGAAAAACGAGCGTCGGAGCAAAGCGCAAGACGTGAAGAAGAAGTGAATCTTAGACTTCGCAATTCAAAGGAGTGCGCGCGAATGAACGTGGAAGGCAGCAGGGCTGGCCACCTGCTAAACAATGCTCCTCAAACTATAAGAAAACAAAAACTGATCATCTTTCGGCGGCGCGCGAGTCGGCGAGTTATCGGAGCTCTGCGAGTTATGAGTCGCTTCCGCTCCCAGGTCTCAGGCGCGCTAATCTCCGTGCCGTCTCAACGATAAAAAAGAAAAAGAAAACAAGAAAAAGGGCGATGAGGAGCCGTGCATGGGGGTTTCTTTCTTTGCCGCCCGCCGCTGGTTTCTTTTGCTTGGTGCTTGGTTTCTTGTTTCGCTCTCATGTAACGCCAGTGAAGCCAACGTGAAGCCCGTCGCCAGCCCGTCCGGGAAAGGCGTCACTGCCAATCCCACCTCTCCCCTTATGCTCTTTGGTTTTTGACGCTTGTTTTCTGTATCCTTTTTATTTCTGAGCAACTGACTCAGCTGACTGGCTCGGTATAGCTGAACGTAAATCCCCCCCCCAAAAAAAATAGAGAAGAAATATATATGTATTATATATATTTCTAATATATAATAAGAAATATATGGAATATTTCTTATTATATAAATTTCTATAAATATAGAAATATATATATATATATATATATATATATATATATATATATATATATATATATATATATATATATATATATATATATATATATATATATATATATATATATATATATATATATATATGTGTAGCCCATTCCAATCCCATCTCCATTTCTACCAGTGATGCCGCCTTTCCATTCCCATTCCATTCCGGGGTGCGCGAAAATGCGGAATGATTCCCGGAATCATTCCAACTCCGGTGGGGCAACTCCCCGCAACACTACTTCCTGCTCAACATCTTTTCCTCCCCGCGGCGTATATATATGCTTGACATGTGCGGGTGAGCTCTTTGGTCGCTGACCGTTACAGATTTATAGAAGAAGACACAAAACACGGCGCAATGGACAGCCGTATGTAAGAACTGTTTGCATTTAAAAAGTATGGAGGCAAAATCTATAATGTTAGTCCGTTGCGAAAAATAACGATGTATTAACAATAAATCTTAAACCGGTCATGAAAAAGTTCAAATTTTTGTTATTTTCATGCTAGACCAGTGTTATGAGCAGTCCGACTAGCTTGAATCAGATAGAAAAACAAATTATTGGGATTTTATCATTATGTATTCAATAATAAATGGAAATGATCCTTGCGCAAAGCATTTTTTTATATATTCTTGTGAAGGACATCCGCCCAACACTTCACTTCCGCTAGTTGCAGTACGCGTACGGGAGCAGACGCCTTCACTTTTGGGGCGTTTTGATGCAGTTTGTTGTCGTATGTCGTGTCGGTGTCGAGTGGAGCGGTGGGGCTTGGGAGTTTGTGACCGGTGTTATTCGTGATCACTGATGTGGCGCTGATGCGTCTTTTTTTATACTGCCACTACCCCGAACTTTGAAGATTCACGGGCCCGTGGCACTGCATTATGCTGAATCGCGAGCTCCTTCTCTGTTGACGTCGTTTTCCTGGTACCACTCGTGGATACTGCAAGCGTTTAAACAGTGTGCACCGTCTCGCCTACATCCCCGGTGACGTACTCGACCTGTTGAAACTTATTGCTTCCGTCATTTTGGAGTACGCAAGGCAGTTATCTCGCTGCTCTGGTTTCGGTTATAAAAGCAAGGCAAAACGCTCGTAGTTCCCGCCCTCAGTACACGTTGGACATCTTCCACACTTTGACACCGGATAACTGGATGAACGAGGATTTACATTTACTTCAGAGGTCACTCTCGCCGCTTCCTCACCGTTGAGCAGCAGGATCAGCTGGCGACAAGCCGCGGATGAAAGGCTTGAGCATCAACAGCCCAAGTGCACTCGGTGCCGATGCGGGCGATGCGGGTTTCTGTCAACCGGTAGGCCAGCACAAACCGTGACCGTTCCAGCTCTTCGTCATGACACGGTGTTGCAGAGAGCAGGGTAAAATACAACTACACGGACCACCGAAGCAAACGCACTGTTATCGTAAATCTTGGCTTGTGATTGCGCCTTTGTAGATCATCTTATTCGTTTTGCTGGAGAGACGCAAACGACGGGCATAACAAAATCGCTTGCATATTCCGCATACCTCGCAAAAGCATTTACCCAGTCACCTTGCGAAAAGCGCGAAACACGGAGTCCGCACCGTCCTGACTTCCCTGTCTTTTACCTGCTTTAGAGCAGTTTGTACCTGCTAGTAGGTATGCCTACTGAAACTGAAACTTGAAACTAGGGGCAGTGCCAGAGAGAAAAGAGACAAAGTTGGGAAAGCTTGCTCGCTCTCTCCAATTTCTCAACTCTCAAGTGATTGTACCATAATAAATGCACCAACGCCTCTTCCCAAAATAAAGAAAAAGCACTATGTTCACTACGTAAAAAATGGTCTCAGTTCATGCATCTGTGGGCAGGTAGGAAATCTTGCCCTAATTTATTCACACCGCATGATGAGCGCAACAAACTCGCACGAGATTTACAGGAAAATATCGGTGGTGACTTAAGTTTCCCTGAAATTCTGTATAACCGGTCGTTTGCAGGACCGAATCATCTACTCGAGCGGTGTGCGTCGCTGTGCAAACACGTCGCTGTGCAAACGCAGTCCAACAACACGAAGCATAAAAACGGCAGATTTAGGACAACAATCCGGAGTCCATTGTTCAATTAAAACGACGTAATTTTGTTGAAAACGCCCGCAGCTTTTTACTCACGGTATGCGTCGGGATATCTTCCACATTTTGAAACGGAACGAAGGAAGATTTACTTTTAAAAACGCTCGCTGCGTCCTCCCGGACCAGCTGGACCGGATCAGCTGACGACGACGGGACTGAACCCGTTGAACCTCAACCCCACAACAACCAATTTGCGCTCCGTGTTAGTGTGGGTTTCTACCTCCAAGCACCGCACCACACACCACGAACGTTTCAGCTCTTTGTCGCATCGCCGTGTTGCACCAAACAGAACGAGATCGCCGAAGTCAACGCAGCGCTGTCGTGAACCTTGGCTTGTGGTTGCGCACTCGTGGACCCTGTGACTCCCTTCGCTTTCAAAGCACACACGACGATTACGAATGATACTTTCCGTCTTCCGGGAACATCACAGGGGCACTTCTCCGGTCACGTCTTCGCTACATGTGCTCGCAAACCGAGGAGCTTCCCCCGTCCCGTCAAACCAAAACAATACCGGCGCCATGTTAAACGTGCGTTGTTGCCAGATTTTCTCCGACCAAACAAAAACAACGAAAGCAAACCGGCTCTAGCTTCCAGCGTACATCGGCGTTGCGCCGTGGCCAGATTTTCTCTGTCAGCTCTAACTTAAAGATGACCTACAGATGCAGCAACACTGGTATAAAGTTTTAATATGGCGGCCACCACGGAGCGCCGTAAATTCTGAGGAGGGTGCATGGGAAGCGGCGGCACCTTTCGCTTGCAGTTGAAGGGTTGAAGCCAAAACGAAACCAACTGCAATGTCACGTGTTCAGATCGAGGGCACGCTTTTTATATCCATTTTAACTGTTTAGAACGAGTAATTAGACCCATAACTTTATTTGTGGTGTGTAAGAAACTATTATCAAGACCCCTAAAATAAATACAAACATGGGCGACATGAGGGAAGCCGCATTGCCATCGACCAGAATCAATGGCAGCGATGGCAGCAAGCACGGTAAGCGCGGGGTTCGCCCCGTCCCGCGACATGGCGTAATTGCTTTTGGTGCATATCTGTCTCCGAGACATGTTTCTTTCCGCGGCATTTGTCTCCACGGTCCTTTCTAGGTGTGTCCCCAAGCATTCCGGTGCTTCGGTAGCCGGCAATGCTGCGGTCGTCGCCGGGGGTGATGCGTGTTTTCGAGGTCGGCTACACGGTTATGCGTGTATGACCGAACCAAAACACGTTTTTTACAACCTCGCATGATTTTTGAACGAATTATCCATTACTCAACGTGTAAATTTATGGTAATTTGTGTAAATAGCGTGTTTTTCACCCCAAATATTCACCAAATACACGGGACTTGCTAACAGTGTAGTTCCACGCGTGAAAGGGCTGCAGAAACTATTCCAGGCTGACACGCTCCAGTTTCCGGTACTCGTCAAGGGTCCATGCCAAAAAGCTTCTGTCTGACCTCGTCTAGCACGCCGCGATCTTTCCTACACATCTGTCAAACTTTTCATCCGACGAGACCTTTTTGCGCCTGTGGTGTACTAAAACATTGGTACACGTCCCTGCGCGAGCCCAAGACTCCGACGCTTTCACGCCGAGCCTCCTGGACCAGGACCGTACTTCCGTCATTTCTTGGGTTAGTAAAGCTGATTGAACTCCGCGTTCAGCCTGTCACGGTGTTCTGTCTCACATAGTATACGTAACAGCGACACGCAACTAATATTGTTCATCCTAATGTTATAGCGCTGTTTGCAACGCCATTGGCAATAACCGGTGTCGACAAAAATAAAGTTCCCACACACAGTTGAATTTTAATGCGTTTGAATTCGCTTGATTCACGAAGTTCCAACGTTCTGTGATACGTAGTTTTATTGGAGCAAAAATATAAACTGGGTATTATTTCCTAGATCTAGCTCAGTATTTTAAATTTACCCATGACTCCTTCAAATGCGAAAGCATTTATTTTGATTTACTTCTTGCTCACTTTACTTTTTTTGTCACATGCTGAAGAGATTGGGTTGCAATGCCGACGAAGTGTGCTGACACGTGCGAGAAGATACCCGATAACCAGAAAGCTATCCTGCGCAACCGAAACAAAGGCTTTATATGTGCATGATGTATTGTACTGCGTAGCAATCAATAAATAAAATTAATTTGCCTCAATTGATATGATACAATTTGCTACAGTGCATGCGCTCGCTCTTCATTGAAATGTTGTACCGCAGATATTAAGACCTGGACTAATGGCCGCTGCGAAGAATCTTTCAAATTCTAGCAGGATTCAAACTTTGAAACAGCGCTAAAAACACAAGAGACAAGAACGAGAAGTGGACGAACACGACGCTGACTGGCAACTGAAGTTTATTCCTGCGAGGAATAGAAAGGAAAACATAAAAGATGCACGATAGATAAAACATGATCCACCCCTTGAGGCACGCCCGAGCACTTAAACGAATCTGCCGAATTTCCTAATGAAAGAGACTTCGTCATCCACCAAAGCCACAGACGGGGCACTAACACACGTGTCCGCTCCGTAGGTAGAAATAAAAAACGCCTCATCAATTTCTCTAGTCACTTTGTTGCGGTGACGAGCCAGAATCTTAATCTCCGTGAAAACCGGAGAACACGAACACCTATCGCAGTGAACTGCAAGGTGTCCCGACGGTGAAGACCGAAGGGAAAGGGAATGCTCCCTGGCCCTAACATTGACACACCTCCCCGTTTGACCTATGTACACCTTGCCACACGACAAAGGGATCAGATACACGACACCCGTCGCGCACGTAACATACCGGGTTCGGTGGCTAACCTCACACCGAGGCCCAGATGACCCAACACGATTAACTGCGGCGCAAAGACGGGACAACTTTGAAGGGGCTGAGAACACAACAGGCACGTCAAACTTCTCAGCCACCTGCTTGATCCTATGTGAAAAAGTGTGTACATAAGGCAGAACAACCGGCCTGGAGGGCATCCTCCTCCTTTCCCTCAAACTCAAAAGACCTCTAAACACTTTGAGAAGTGATTCTGCAACACCCACGACCACAGCCAACGGGAAGCCAGCAGAATGCAACCTGCCGGCCTGAGACAAAAACTTTTCTCGCAGCTGTGGTGACAAGATTTCACCAAAGAGGTGCGTAGACATGACACAGCGATAGCCCTTTTGACGAGTTTCTGAATGGGCAGAATCATATCTCAATAGCCCCTTCTTTGACCGGGGTTCACCGACCAGCAAATGTGAGAGCAAAGTGTTAAAGCAAAACGACATGTTTCGGTTAGGTCCATGTATTCCGTTTTTCGTGTCATTTTTGTAGTTAAAGCCAAATGAAGTTGATAAGACGTTCTAATAGGCATTGTATTGTAGAAAGATACTATAAATACATCCATTTATTGTGATTATGTGCTCATATAAAACTCAATGCGAAAGGCAAAAAGAAACGCTTTTATTTATACTTCCTCAGAGGCATGGATATTTGAGATCGCAATTTTCCACCTTGTAAGTGTTTAAGAGACCTCATTATCAATATTTCTGCAGTTTCCGAACCAGCACCGCTGAAAAAGAGGGAACAATTTTCATCTCAGATATCTCAAATTTGTCGTGGCGAGACACCATGGAATGTTAGCCAGCCTTCAAATTACGCTTGGCACGCAATTCTGAGCACCACACAGAAGTTTTAACGTAGAATCTCTTTATTACGCGTACTGGTCTGGTTTCGGCTTGTGGAGCATCATGTGCTTTAAAAATAACCATAAAACAAAATCAGATAAGGTTAGCAAGAAGATATTGCTGAATAAATATTGTAATGTACTTGTGTGTACACATCTGCGAAACTTTAGACAAAACAAACACACACGTATACGCACTACATACTGACATAGAAAAAGCGCATTCTGCGTCGATATAACTTTTACATAGGTTTGAGCTGTTTGCAATTTGTGACGAACTCTCCTTATTTGTTTTCCGTCCGGTTATAATGTGTCTGCGAGCAACATGTGGAAAGCCGAATAGGTTTGGTTTCTTTGAACTAGCCATCACATAGCACAGTTTCAATTAATTTGAGATTCACGTCAAAGAGTGGTTGGTAATTCACATCAGACTAAGAATGCTTGAAATAGGTGAGCGGCGCTTGGTCAATGTGCTTTCTTTTTTTTTTATCTCAGTTTGAAAGAGTGCTCTTGCTGGCAGTCAGCTGGGTTCAGTGTGAAATCAGAGATAGACAAAGCTGGGCAGTATTGCGGTACACATGTATCCCGATAGTATCTTAGAGAAAATTTTGAGTATCTATATCTTTCTTTTGAGCTATATGTGAAATATGAATTTGTATCAAGTTGTAAAAAAAATACATATATCGCTGCACAGCTTGTATCGCAAAACTGTGAGAGGCTTAGTTACCTTGTTACATTCGATGCCGAATTTTAACTGTCAGATTTTTACAATAAATTGAAAAACCATCTTTCTGGTGAACCCGCCCCATAACCTCTTTACAAAAATAAAAGGCCTTAATTATATTTTTAAAAATTATTCCGAAAAAGGTATATTGTAAAGAAATTGAAGAATAAGCTCCTCTCACAAACTCCTTCACTCTTTCTACAATGCCAGAGGGAACTCCAGAAAAGAGGAGAGTGGGGAAAAGGAATTCTCTAATCATCGACTGTTAAGGAGCTTATCCTTCTCTGATGTTGCAACAAAGAGAAGTCCAGCTCTTTTTGTCCGATCTATCCACCCTGGGTGACTCAGGTGTACTAGCTAGGACAATTTGAGAAACACCGTCACACCAAAACCGGGTTTATTTCAGACAGATGCCTTTTGTCAAGCATGACAGGCAGTCGTTGGCATCCAGTACCTATATGGGTCGCTGGGGGCGACATTATATGTTCGCGCTATTAGAGATGACAGCTGTGCACAGACAAGGAGGTCTGAGGTATTGAGGTGGTACATTAAGTAACAGAAACGAAGAAACACTAACGCCACAATTTTTATTCGCTACGAACTGCATTCTCCGCACCTACCGCAACTGACAAAAAATGTATATCTGCATAAATCTGCTTTGCAATCCGGGATATTTTTTTGCCGTTTTCGCAGAAATATGTCGGAGATATCCTATTATAAATAAGACATAAACTGATCTTCATATTTGTAATTTCGGCTTGAAATACATGTGTCTCAGTATCTCTATTTCTGATTAGTTTTATTTTTGCCCATCCCTGGATTCAGACAAGTATACTGTGCTCGAAGTTGCACCTCATTAGTCTCATCACTGGGAAGCCAATCACTCTAAGGAACTGGAAGTTGTCAAACGCAGCTTACCCATAGCGTATTCATGCAATTGTCACTATAGTGTGTGGCATCTCATGTTCCCGCTTTTTGCTCTCTGATTGGTTGTTCCGCCATCTTATCCGCTAATACAGCAATCTCATTGGCCGAGGGGCAATAATAAGATGCCCGAGACTGGCTGCGCCCGGCGATTCTTAAGCTGTCAGGTGAGCTTTTTTTAGGCTTAACAGATTTGTTTAAAAAATGCCGAGAAAGCGACATTGATGCGGTTTTCTCAGGTGAGTTATACGGCCAGGGGGACATAATATAGGGACTAATTGTCAAGATAAGTAGGCGAATTAACCAAATATGCTCATTAACGTTTTTACGTGGTGAAAATAAACATACGGTTCCAATTAGAAGCTGCCTGCGCGTCGTCGGGAACCACTAAATCAGTGCGATAACTCACCCGCGCTGTTTTTTCCTTTCTTATCATTCGCGTTTCCTCACCGCCAGCCTTGTGACAGCTGTACAGGTGGTAACTTCAGCGCACTACTACGCTTCCTATGCGCTCACGATCCTTCTGAAACCTGACGATTGATTTGTTTTCGATGGCTCTTAGCGAGTTTCTAATTTAATTGCATGTTTATTACTACTATAAGAAGTAATCACCAAAGTTTGTCTAACATTTCGAATTATCGTAACGATTATCCCCCTACATGATGTCACCCTGGCCGTATAACTCGCCTGCACAGACTGTATTATGTGTAGCTATCACGGCCTTTTTGGAAACAAATCTAGAATGCCTGAAAGAATGGGTTGTGTATCACTGCAGATTTATTGCAGCCGGATATTACTTGCACCTCGATTTATTCGAGCTAATTAAAAATATATAAAACATTAATTGTGCACCTAGTGTTCGCTAGATACTGGTAAGTCGTTCCTGAAGTACACATAGAGTCAATGTCAGTTTTAGAATCGCAGGGTGTGGCCATCATGTTCTCGATTCTGACAGCGAGATTGGTTCTTCAACGTTCTTATCCACTGATGCCGAGATCTTATTGACTACGGAGCAATGGTAAGATTTTCAGTACCCGGCACTTAATCAGTTTCTTAAGTTGTCAATGCTCAAGCTGCCCTAACTGACACGTTCCCTTCTATGCACTCATCAGGAACAGCCATGCGCCCAAACTGCTTGGAAAGTTTTAAAAAATGTATTTTGAGAGACCTACCTTTCCTTGATCCCCGCATGGGTAACCAAATGGAGCGAAGTGGGTGTTCTCCTTTATTGCGTAGGAACCCTTTTTGTTCGTCACCTTATTATAGCACGTTATGACGCAGTTCTCCATCTGCTAATATATTTGTAGGGAGAAAGGTAGTTAAGTTTAAATATTTGCTGTGGAACAAATGCTTGATTATGTTTTCAATATTAATTTAGATCTCAAATGGTGTAGAACGTATGTGCCCATAACCACTTACATGCAGCAAATGGCTAAGCGTCTCCGAAAGCGATGGCTTTTTCAATTGAAATAGATGATCAGCGAATAAGGAGGTGTTATTATATTTTATCCTTATAGGCCTGTGGGATCCCTAACTGGGTGAAAACATTAGTCGTACTTGTAGTAATTTTTGTGGAAGTTAATATGTTGTGCAGTAGGTTCTATTTCCGGTACATGTTTATAAATTTCAAGTCCGTTTATGTCTAGGTTTCATATCCAACGGTCTAGATCATATATATGCAATATACCTAAGGGGTGTTCGAGGTAATGGGAATAACTAAATTTAAAAAAAAAGTCTTCGTTATTTCTTGCATAACACTGCAAATGCTCAGCTTTAAATCAATATCGTACTTTTCTGTTAGGTCGTTACTCGACCTAATTTTTCTAAGTAGACCCCTTGCCAACGCAGAATACTCATCTCAGGTGATAGATGGAATATCCAACCATGACATAGCTATTTTCGCATGTCCTTTGCTAAAGACTAAACCTCCCTCTTGTGTCATTCAAAAGGTCCTTAATTTTGGAAAACCGAACGATGCTGGGATAATAGACTACATAGATGAAAGTTTTGATGAATATAGGAAATACTCTATCTTGCCTCCGTCAACTGTCGATGAGAGTCTGGGAAAGTTAAAAAGAATAATTAGCAACGCTATTTCACGCTTCGTTCCATTTCGCACTAAAAGGCTTCCTAAGAAAAATCCGTGGATTACAAGGAACATCATTTGATTAAAACGAAAGGTGAAAAGGCTCGAAAGGGATATAAAAGAGATAACCGCGCACCATTCAGAGGCTTCCAAAAACGAACGCATTTCGTCGGCTTCGTCATGCTATCACCGATTCTAAATATTCTTTCATGAACATCACACTTCAGAATTTTATGAGATCAACCCCGCAGAAGTTCTGGAGGTATCTTTCACTAGCAAAGGTAGCGTTACTACTATCACTGTTGATTCAGTAACGATTACCACTAGGCTAGATATGGCAAAAAGCTTCAACGAATGTTTCCAATCTGTTTTTACATGTGATGACGGTGTTCTTCCCGCGCTCCAATTTTTGGATCTGATTTTCCTGCTGCTCAGGATATTAAAATAAGTCAACACGGCGTTTTCAACTTGATACTAAATTTAAACACAAAAAAGTCACCCGAACCAGGCGAGATTCCCAATGAGTTTCTAGAAAGATATGCTGAATGAATGTCCCACTACCTGACAATTCTATATGAAAAATCACTTCACTGTAGTAATATCCCAGAGGACTGGAAGTGCGCGAAAATAATTCCTGTTCACAAGCAAGGTAGCAAATCCCTTGTAGGCAATTATAGGCCCATCTCATTAATTAGTACGTCGTGTAGGTTTCTCGAACATATAATAGCTAATAATTTGATGACTTTTTTTAAGTAACGGTATACTAGGTGACAACTAGCATGGCTTTCGTCGAGGTCACTCTAACAGTTACGTAGTGTATTGAAGTCACTCACGAAACTTAGCTACTGCATCGATAGGGTTGGTCAGACCGACGTAATATTTTTTAGATTTTGCTAAAGCCTTCGACAGAGTGTCGCCCCCAAAACTGCCTTATAAACTTGACATTATTCTTAAGAATAGCACAATAATTAGATGGATAAAAGCATACCTGCATGAAAGAGAACTAAGGGTCCATATACAAGATAAACAATGGCTTCCTTGTAGGGTTGTGTCTGGGGTACCACAAGGATCTGTTCTCGGGCCTGTACCTTTAGTTTCTTTTATCAGTGACATGGGTAAGGAATTCGAAGAAACTGTACGTATTAAGAATTTCGCGGATGATACGATAATGTTTACCCAAAATTAGAAGTAGATCCGACCGGCTAAAATTAAATCTTCATTTGCAAAAAGTTAAAAACTGGTGTGACGAATGGCAGATGTCACTGAACATAAATAAAATCGTTTTTATGACAGTGACTAAGGAAGCTAACCCCTCTAGTTTTTGATTACCGTATTGGGGAGAAATCGCTCACAAATGTGATAGAGTATAAGTATCTATTATTCTGTCCAAATCTATCATGGAACCTTCATGTTGATCAAATATGCAAAAAGACCAAGCAACGGCTCTGGACTTTACGCAGAACTCTACGAGACACTTCTCCCCAAGTTAAAATAACTGCCTTCAAAAGCCTGGTTTTACCAGTCATTGATTATGCCAGTCAAGTTCGGGAACCCTACACGCGCCAAAACACAGAAAAACTGCAAAGAGTACAAAATAGTGCGCTTCGCTTTATTTTTAATGATTACAAATCAACCACATCAGTTACAGAATTGCGAAATAGAGCTGGATTTCACACGATTGAAGCGCATATGAAACTAAATCGCCTGAAAACGTTCTTCTCAATTATTAGCGATTCCCAGAAGTTAGACAAACAAAATTTTATACAGTTTTCGACTTTGAGATTTGTACATAAGCATAACAGGCATATTGATCCCTATTCGTACTTTTATGACCTATCTAAATTTTCGTTCTTTGTGAGATCTATAGATGAATGGAATAGTTTGCCTGAAATTATTGTAAAAAGTACAGGCGCATCTGTGTTTGAAAGAAGCATTGCCTCGTATTTTCTGATGTAATGCCGTAACGCATATTTTGATTATGTGATCTCTTCCCTAATCTACCCATGTCTGCCTTGGCCACTCAATGGTTGGCAGTAATAAATAAATAAAATAAATAAAATAAAATAAAAAACGTAAATCTATGCGAGTCTGCGCTGTGACGTATGTTCATGACACAGCACTGACATAATGGGCGTTACTTGAAAAGTAGTTTTTTCTGGTTGGAAACGTGTTTATTAGGGCACGGCTCATAAGTTGCCCAAACAGAACAAAAAAAATGCCGTGCACGGCTAAGGAAAATAGGGTGCCCGCTTTCAAAAAACCTGAGGGTTACTGCGCCCGCCTACGTTTTTAGCGAGGGCATCAACCATACAAACAGCGCGCTTTTCCTCATCTCGCCTCCCCGCTATCGCCCCTTCCCCTTTCTTGTTTTCGGAAGATTGGCGACTGACAACAACAGCGGGGTCTTGATGACAGCCAGCAGAGCGCGTGACTCCGGATCCACGTGATGAGCACACTTCAAGCCTCTGTCAAGAACCCAAGTCGTGAATAGCCTTTCCCCCAACGGAAAAACATATTAAAAAAAAAACGTCCACAAGTGGACCGGAACGGATGGAAACCATTCATTTCCAGCAACAGCAAATGCTGTGGCTGCACAAAACGTCTCCTGTTTGGACAGACTTTCAGAAGGCTGCGCGCCTTGCCGAGAGGTAGGGGAGCGGATTTCAGGGAGAGGAAAGGTATACAAAGGGGAAGGGGAGTGATGCTCACAGCCGAAGAGTATTGCTCCGGGTTAATGCGTCGACAGAAACTCTCCGGTGTGATCCTATGGCCCGCCACCTCCTTGGTGATGGTAAAAAAGTCATAGTTGGATTGGGTTTTCCAGCATTTCTCTCCACGTAGCCTGCAAATAAACAAGAATCGATCATTATATGTTTTAAAATGACAATATATCGAAAATCTGGTATGTGCATTGGGAGAGGTACGGATTTTTCTTTATGATAATGCAATTAATTTAAAGGTGCAAGAGAGCTCCATTAGAATGATGAAAATATTCCCTGGAGAAGAGGAACAAGGGGGACAAAGGACAAACACCAATCTCCAAACACAGCTAGGTGACTGGTTTGCGACAGAAAAAATCCGTCTGGTCCTGGAATCGAAACAGGGACCTCTCCATTTCCAGTGCAGCGCTCATCCAACTGACCTAACCAGGAGTTAGGCGTCAGTAGAGCAAACGGGTGTTATCAGCTGCCACCAGTCGAACCACAACAAGTGTAAACAGCCTGCATATCAAGGTTAATATGATAATGCAATTTATGCAAACGTGCAAGCGAGCTGGAAAAGAATTATGAAAATGTTTTCTACAGAAGAAGAACAAGGGAGACAATGAACAAACATAAATCTCCAAACACAACTAGGTGACTGGTGCTCGACCGAAACAATCCGCCTGATGTTGGTACCGAACCAGGGAGCTCTCCATTTCCAGTGGAGGTCTCTACCAACTGAGCTGACCAGGAGTATGGCGTCAGAAGAGCAAATGGGTTTTAGCAGCTGCCGCCGGTCGAGCACCAACAAGGGTAAATGGCCTGCATATTAAGGTTATTATGATAATTAAATTAATGCAAAGGTGCCAGCGAGCTGGACAAGAATGATGAAAGTATTCTCTGCAGAAGAAGAGCCAGCGGGACAAAGGACAAACATAAATCTCCAAACACGACTAGGTGACTGGTGCTCGACCGAAACAAATCCGCCTGATCTTCGTATCGAACCATGGACCTCTCCATTTCCAGTGGAGCTCTCTACCAACTGAGCTGACCAGGAGTATGGCGTCAGTAGAGCAAGCGGGTTTTATCGGCTGCCGCCGGTCGAGCACCAACAAGGGTAAATGGCCTGCATATTAAGGTTATTATGATAATATAATTAATGATGAGGTACAAGCGAGCTGGTCAAGAATGATGAAAGTATTCTGTGGAGAAGAAGAACAAGGGGACAAAGGACAAACACAAATCTCCAAACACAGCTAGGTGACTGGTGCTCGACCGGAAAAATCCGCCTGATCTGTGATATCGAACCAGGGACCACTCCATTTCCAGTGAAGCTCTCTATCAACTGAGCTGACCATCGAGTATGGCGTCAGTAGAGCAAACGGGTTTTATCAGCTGCCGCCGGTCGAGCACCAACAAGGGTAAATGGCCTGCATATTAAGGTTATTATGATAATGAAATTAATGCAAAGGTGCAAGCGAGCTGGACAAAAATGCTGAAAGAATTCCCTGCAGAAGAAGAACAAGAAGGACAAAGGACAAACATAAATCTCCAAACACAGCTAGGTGACTGGTGCTCGACCGAAACAATCTGCCTGATCCTGGTATCGAACCAGGGACCTCTCCATTTCCAGTGGAGGTCTCTACCAACTGAGCTGACCAGGAGTATGGCGTCAGTAGAGCAAACGGGTTTTGGCAGCTGCCGCCAGTCGAGCACCAACAAGGGTAAATGGCCTGCATATTAAGGTTATTATGATAATGAAATTAATGCAAAGGTGCAAGCGAGCTGGACAAGAATGATGAAAGTATTCTCTGCAGAAGAAGAGCCAGCGGGACAAAGGACAAACATAAATCTCCAAACACGACTAGGTGACTGGTGCTCGACCTAAACAAATTCGCCTCATCTTCGTATCGAACCATGGACCTCTCCATTTCCAGTGGAGCTCTCTACCAACTGAGCTGACCAGGAGTATGGCCTCAGTAGAGCAAACGGGTTTTATCAGCTGCCGCCGGTCGAGCACCAACAAGGGTAAATGGTTTGCATATTAAGGTTATTATAATAATATAATTAATGCAAAGGTACAAGCGAGCTGGACAAGAGTGATGAAAGTATTCCCTGCAGAAGAAGAACAAGGGGGACAAAGGACAAACATGAATCTCCAAACACAACTAGGTGACTGTTGCTCGACCGAAAAAATCCGCTTGATCTTGGTATCGAACAAGGGACCTCTACATTCCCAGTGGAGGTCTCTACCAACTGAGCTGACCAAGAGTATGGCGTCAATAGAGCAAACGGGTTTCATCAGCTGCCGCCGGTCGAGCACCAACAAGGGTAAATGGCCTGCATGTTAAGGTTACTATGATAATGAAATTAATGGAAAGGTGGAAGCGAGCTGGACAAGAATGATGAAAGTATTCCCTGGAAAAGAAGAACCAGGGGTCAAAGGATAAACACAAATCTCCAAACGCAGCTAGGTGAAATTACTCTGTTTGGAGATATGTGTTTGTCCTTTGTCCCAATTGTTCTTCTCCAGGGAATATTTCCATAACGGATGTTTTCTTGATCCAAAAAAATTAGGTTAATAATACAACATTTAAATTTTTAATGAACACACACGAAGAAAGAGAGAAAAGTATGCTTCCACTAGCATCTGGCAGCCGATATACTAATGCCTCTTTAATTGGGGCCGTGTCACTCTGAGGCAACACGACGGCAACAGCAATATAACATGTTGCCCAACAATCGGGCAACTTGTTGCTCCCTTCCCGTCTTGTCCGACAACCCTGTCACATCGCAGCAGCAGTAGCACAACGTGGATGCCAACGAAAAAGTTACCTCGATATGACAGCTTTCGGCGACAAAAACAGAAGCAACTTGTGTTGGACAACGTGTGCTGCTCTGATGACTGGCTGGGCGAATTTCGGGCAGACAACAAGACAACACAGATAGCTTTAATGGCAGAGCTAGTTTCCTATGAACGTTGTTTTCTTATGAGCTTACTGAATTAAAGGCTTATAAAACGTTATTTAACAGTAATTAAGGCAGGCGTGTAGCTAAAAAAAATTCATGAATGTTTTTACTGCATAATTACGACAAGTGCTTGTCGAAATGGTCACAGCCGCGGTCCTGAACGTTCAGACGGGTGCTGAATTTAGAACTACCGAGAGACCAGCTCACATCATTGCTAGTGACATAAAATGGCATGTCTATACTCGCCTGCTGATAAAGTATTATTTAAATAACGCAAGAAAGCAAAGATTAAAAAATAAAAGCCTCAAAATGACCGCTATGAGATGATTCTTGGTTTCACTTCATTTCATTTATTATACCCTTAAAGTGCCCATGGGGCTTTACATAATGGGGGCAAGTACAACATTATTCAAAACACAAACAGAAAAAAAAAACGAAAACATGTGTTACGGTTGCTATGCGTTTAAGAAAGTAGTAAGAGAAGCTCGGAAACCAGAGGATTCTTGGATGATTACAATATTATCAGGAAGGCAGTTCCATTCGTGTGCAGCTAACTGTAATGGTGATAATTTAAAAAGGTTTGTTCGTGGAGTGACCAAATGAAGTTTTTGCGAATTGTCAGTAAGCGCGGAAATATGTGGCGCAGCCCGGCAATACAGTTATCTCTTCGATGGACAGTGGTAATACAAAGTATGCAATGATGCAAGTCTTGAGATTTTCCTTCTGTCTGCAAGAGGTGGTAGTCAGAGTTTTTCCTTTAGTGAGGTGATGCTTGTGCACATTTAGTTTCTGAGAATGAAGCGTGTGGCTCTGTTTTGCACTGATGTTAGTTTTTGTGTTAAATAAAACTGATGTGGTTTTCATATTAAAGAAGCGTAATCAAGTTGAAATCGAATGATGGCGGTATATACTACAAGCTATGTTTCCCAGATGGCCATGTAAAGATTTTGTCTTAAAAAATCGAGGCTTTGATTTGCTTTTACACTTATGTGATTGAAGTGGGCGTCGCAAGACATGTTTGATGTAAAATGAACCCCAAGATTTTTATATGCATTCACATGTTCAAGAACCCCATCGAAGGGAGTGTAGTTAAAATCTGCTGAACTTCGCTTAGTACTAAAATTCAGATAATTTTATTTTGAAATATGCATCTTCATTTGCCACTTTAGACACCATGTTTCGATTGTAATTAAGTCGTTCTGAAGTTCAATACAATCATGAATGCAAGATAGTTCTCTATAAATCATACAATCATCGGCATACAAACGTTGGTGGACTGGATAGTAGCGGACGAGTCGTTTACGTACAAAAGGAAAAGTAGTAGGCCCAGCACGGTTCCCTGATACAAAATATTGGAAAAAGCATATGAACCCATAGCCTCTAGGCTAGTTCGGGCTCACCAGCAAAATATCACAAGAACACAGAGCGACAGGCATATGTCATTAGAAAGCAACAAAAGTACTCCTAATCATGTTACTATAATATTAGAAGCTAGTCTCGGTTACCAATACCAGAGAAACGATGATGAGGATGAAAGATGATCTAAGTAGATAAGAGGAGATAACGCTTCAGTGCTTTGCTGAAAGTATGCGAATTTCATAAGGTCGTTCGATAGGGCGTACCAGATTTTTGTCCCACAGAATTGAATTAGCCTTTCCCCGTAAACGTTGTGGCATTGTGGAAGGTTAACGTGTCTAGACAAATTTGCTCTAGCTTGACGGAAACCTTTAAGAAGTATAGTTATAGGAAATGGGTTGTTAGAGGTCACTATTTCGTGAAACAGCGTGGCAATTTTATACTTTACTAGTTTATGAAGTGGAAGAATGCTGAGGTGATGAAATAAAATGCTCGATGCCTGTGTATAGTGTGAGTTGTTTATAATTCGAATTGCCCTTTTTTGTAAACCAATAATGGGCGTGAGATACGTGTCATAGGTTGTACCCCATGTTTCTGTACAGTATGTTAAACGGCAGTGGAATATCGAGAAGTAAATAATTTTAAGGTTGAAGAGTCGAAGCGCTGTCGAGCTTTCAGCAGAATGTAGCAAGCATATGACAGTTTTTGACAAATATAGGCGATGTGATGTTCCCAATGTAAGTGTGAGTCGAATATTACTCCCAGATATTTGAATGTATATACTTGTTCTAAAAGAGAGTTGGCAATATAAATTTTGCAGTTAGCATAGTTGATTTGTTTTTTGTTTGAGTGGAATATAACATACTTAGTTTTTTTATATTCAGCGTCAACTTGTTATAGTTGCACCAATCCTGGACAATAATCAGTTATTCATTGACTTCATTGATCACACTATTAATGTTATCCAACGAATTATTTGTGTAGTAAATTGCCGTATCATCTGCGTACATTATCATTTGGGAGTTAATAAGTAAATGTGAGAGATTATTGACATATAATGAAAATAGGACAGGACCCAGAACTGATCCCTGCGGAATCCCTGTTGCGATTGGCCTAATATTTGATTGGCAATTCGACATGGAGACATATTGAAAGCGAGAAGTTAAATAGCTCTTTAAAAAGCTTAATGATAAACCCCTAAACCCGTATCTCTCCAATTTGTTAAGTAGAATAGAATGATCGACCGCGTAAAATGCTTTTTTAATATCGAAGAAAACACAGAGCGTAATATTGTTGTCGTTAAGTGAGTCGTTTATTGCTTGACTAAGTGATAGAACAGCACTTGACGTAGATTTATTAGGTCGGAAACCGTGTTGGAGCGGGGTTATAATTTGAGATATATCTATAAAAGCATTTATATGTTTTTATATATGTGTTGATGACTTTCCACATTTTCTTCGAGTCGTGGCAGTTTCTAGCGATAAGGTACTGTAGTATTCCTTTTTACGTTTTCTTATCAGTGACACGGAGAAGTTACGATAATGTCTATATTGTCCGAGATAAAAGGTGCAGTGCAGTGTTTGTGCTGTTTCAGCTTCTGCTGCCAAGTGTTTTTTTCTTTCAGTGCACTAAGAATGCAACGAGTCATCCACGGGCAGATCGGATCTAGGTAACGGCGCTGTTTCAACTCGTCTGATTAATCTTTAATCGCATCCCTAATCACATCTGCAAAGTTACTAAATTCAATGTTTTCATCTGAATGAAATAATGTAGTAAAATCAAATCCCATAAACGTATGGCGCAAGCGTTCGTAATTTATGTTCCGTGCTCGCTGACGGTGCTGTTTATCAGAAGCGCTCTTGATCGTTGGAACAAGTTCGAATATGGGGCAATGATCAGCGATGCCATATTCGTAAACGCCAGCACCTTCGGCATCTATATTTGTAAGAATATGATCAATGAGAGTTGATGAAATACGAGTCACTCAATTTGGCTCATCAATAATGTTTCTAAAATTGAACGACTGAACAAGGTAAGTATAGTCTAAGTGCACGTTTCTGAGAGTATCTATATTAAAATCCCCGCATATAACAGATCTTTTTTTGTTAACCGTCAGTGTTGTGAATATATCATCCATTTGGTTATAAAAAGATGATAAGCACGAATCCGGTGGCCTATACACCACGCCGATTACAACGCAACACTTCAATTCCACAAATAAAGCCTCGATGTAGCTACAAGAGCATGAAATCAAAGGCAGTTCACTGAATGACAAGCCGTTTTTTATAAACAGCGCTACGCCGCCACCTCTATTTTTAGCAGTCCTAGATAGAGACGCCAATTACGTAACCGGGAACATTAACATGCTGGTTCTCTTTTAGCCCAGTTTCAGTTATTGCTATAATATCAAACGTAGACGAGTGAAACGCCAAGAAGGCAATAAAGATATCTAAATTTTTATGAATACTTCTTACATTACAGTGTAGCACTGAAAGCACTCTTTTGCTCGAGTACAATTTATTCACAGAGGCTATAGAGTACATGTTAATTTAATACAACGAAAACAAATAAACAAAGAAACAAGCAAGAGTTTGTGGAAGAACTACACAATCTTAGCAAAGTCTTCCTCTCCAGTTATCTGTACCACTTTCGTGGATTCGCTTCCTCGCATCAAAATTTTTCCCTGAGACACCCACGCAAATTTCTATTTTTTTTTCTCGCTTAAGCTGGATCGCCTTTCCAAGCAGGATTTTGTTTTCGGCGCAAAGGTGCTCGTTAATGAACACTGGGTCATTTGTCGTAAGACCGAGTTGTGCATAACCTCCGTTTCCTAGCCGCCTGAAGCACTTTGTCACGAGGTGACCTCGCAAAACACTTGATGACAATATTTGGTTTCGTTTTATCTTTGGACGGTACACGATGTAGGGCGTCAAGATCTTTTGCTCTAATGTCCATCTGTAGGACCTCGCCGATTCGTGTAGCAAGGGACTCAAGCGATTCACCTGGCAACTGAGGCACGCCTTTGATTTCCAGGTTGTTACGCCTGCCGTACTGCTTGAGCTCTGTTAGTTCCTTCCTGGTTTCGTGTAGCTGACCTGCCAGGTTATCACATACTTTTCGTATTTCCTGTTGCTCACTTTTCACCGAGTTAACTTCCTTCCTCAGTTCGGTGATCGTTCCTCGCAATTTTTCAAAGTGCTCGTTTATGAATGACATCGATTTTTTCACACCTGCAAATTCCGCTTTCATTGCTTCATTGGATACTTTCATGCCAGCAAGTTGTCCTTGCATTGCTTCATTTGAAACTTTCACATTGTTCAGTTCACTTCTGATTTCTGAAGTGTTCGTTTCAATCCGAATGCATAGGTCGGAAAAAGTTTAGCCAGCTCTTTTATCGTTGTTGGCTGTTTGTCACCCATTGAAGCAAAGTTCAGAAAAGACCCAAAGACAGTGCTAGAGCGACCCAGGTACAACGAAAAGACTATATTATGGTATGCCTCTGCGACATACCTGTAATGACAGAATGGATTTTGTAGACGGGCGATCTGACGGTGGTTGCCTGGATCGCTCTAGAAGTGAAGCTTCGACCAGCGTGGCTACTGTTTTATAGATGTTGGCAGGATGTAGGATGCGTCCAAGTTCATACCAGACACTTTGCGAGCGGTCCACGAGGAAGTTCAATATCTACTGTATGACAGATGGTTCTATTTGGAAAGTGCGTAATTTATGAAGTCGTTGATGTGGTACCTTGTCAAATGTTTTTTTAACCATAAAATTGCATGGGTTTCAGTTTTAGAATGAAGGGTCTGATGAAGGTCTGTGACAAATTCAAAGAGATCGGTTTCGCAAGAATGATACCGCCGGAAACCGTGCTGGTTAACAAAGAGCAAGTTGTCCTACAAATTATCCATAATATTTGAGAAAATTACATGCTCCATCAACTTACTAGGTACACTTCTCAAAGAGATTGGTCTATAATTCGTCAACTCATTCCTTTGACCGCTCTGAAAAATTGGGGTGGCCTTTGCTTCTTTCCAATTGGCAGGAATTTTACCAGTACGTAAAGATTGTTGGAAAAGTAAACACAAAAGAGTGGAAGCTTCATATTTGCAGAGCATAAGCAGTCTCGATGAAATATTATCAGGGCCTGGAGCTGAATTTGTTAGAAGATATTCTATTAGTTTCTGAACACAAGGGACACACATAGTAATTGGAGCCATTTGAGTTAGTATACTATCTACAGGTAAAATAACTGGCAAAGGAAAGGTCTCATCAGAGAAAATTTCACTAAAGAAATTGCCAAATCGTTCACACACGTGAACAGCATCCACCTCGTCTCCCGAAGAATCAGTAAAGTGAAAGGGATTAGAAGTGTGCTTGGGGTTAACTGCATTCGAAACGTTTTTCGGGTTAATTTTTATGAGCCGCGTAGGTCTTCAATAAAAAACTCATTTTTCGCTTTCTTTATTTCATTTACGCACACTTAGGGGATTTCGTCGTACTTTGCAAATGCAATCAAAGAACGCGATATTCTAGCCTGCTTGCTTGGAACTTGGACATAGCCGCTACCAGATACCTGAATTGATTCTAAAATCCCCAGGATGTTTGGGGGAGTGAAGCGATCACATAGCAGGCGGCAGGCAAGTATACAGCCTGGAAACTATTTATTCTACCCATCGTTATGAAGGCCGATCATGTCGGTGTCGCAGTTTTTAGGCACTGTCAGTTCAGCTCAACAGCACGCTACAAAAGACGAATTAGGGTACTGCAGGTGCTAACTCAATTTTGCCATAGAAATAGGAATGGCGTGAAAGAAACAAATCTAACAGAAACACCTCATCCGGTGTCACAAGTTTCGAACATATATCGGCAATTTCATTTTCTTCGGACAGGGCTATCATCTTTGTCAGAGAATGAAGAACATCTTCACAAAATAAAGGGTGGAAAATACTCCCCGTGTCAAGTTTTCTAATCATAGTCACTAGTTGGTGTCGTCCAGTGACAATTTCCGGCCTTTCAAACGCTCTAGCACATTGAAGAGTTGCAGTTTCCAGCGACGCCTCGCCACACACGAGCGTAGGTAAACAATCAAGAGGGAAAGCGCCTTTAGAGCGCGCGACACTAGAGCGCCGACGTTAGAGCGCGCGACACGAGGGCGCTGTGACAGTAGCGCGCTTGACACTAGAGCGCACGACACAAGAGCGCACGACCAGTTGAGCGCGCGACACAAGAGCGCACGACCAGTTGAGCGCGCGACACGAGAGCGCACAATCAGTTGAGCGCGCAACACGAGAGCGCACCCCATTTGAGCAAACACCGCAAAATGTGTGATGTATCCGCGGCTCCAAAGACAGAACAAAATTGTGCGACTCATCGGATTGAAGCATTGGTGATTTTTGAATGATTTAATATGCTGTTAATAAAAAATAAAGATAAAAAGGGTACGACTCTTTTTAACCAATTGTTTACTGACATCGGAGAGAAAAGGGGGCAGGTGAGTGGGCTGGGGCATATAGGTACCGGGAAAGGTTGCAGTTGAGTGGAGCAGCGAGTTTGAGATTTCTTCACAGTGCTGCGTTGCGCCTCTCGGATATGCTATAAACAGTTTACTTTTTGCTATATTTGGTCTATTCTTGACAGGTGTTTGGGCTCCGATCTATTTCGAGGCTAATTAGACATCCCTCGCAAAAGTTTAAATGGTATTCTGACGTCCATGTCCGTAATGAAGAAAGATCACCGCTAAAAAGTATCAGTAAAAAACTCATCGAAGGAAAGCTCAGCGCAATTTTATCGCATGCAGATATTTCCAGCCTTTTAACGGATACAGGAAAACCTCCCCTGAAAATCTGTGATATACAAAATCAAATAACTAATGAAGTCTTCATTAGTTCTTTGTTTTAAAAAAAACGTTAGAGAAAAAGCTAAAAACATTAGAGAAAAACATTGCAGCTGACCTAGGCTAGGTCAGCTGCAATGTTTTTTTTCTGCAAAAATGCACGCTACAGATATTATTTTTTTTCTGTTAGCTTTTTTGTAACACTTTTTGGTTTGTCACACGCAAACATTTCGTCGACTCATTTCGCAATGTCATTGCTAAGTTCTGCGGCATAAATCCCTGCCAATTTTACATAAAACACGCGATGCCCGAGCAAGTGGTCGGTCCGCTCTCGTGACGGGCGCTCTAAGTACACGCGAGCTAATAGGGAGTTTTCGTAGATCGTTTTCGCCGTCCCGCAACGCCCTCCGCAACCCGCTACGATACCCGGAACTCTACAGCCAAGGCTATCGGCGCGCAGGCGCACTAGCAACTTCTTCGTTGCGAAGGGCTTAGCGGAGGGGAAACGCGGTCTACGAAAACTTCCTAATGTCGCTGCGCTCTCGAGTCGCGCGCGCTAACGTCGCGGCGCTCTCGAGTCGCGCGCTCTAAAGTCGCGGCGCTCTAGTGTCGCGCGCTCTAACGTCGCGCGCCTAACGTCGTGGCGCTCTACTGTCGGCGCTCTAATGTCGGCGCTCAAGTGTCGTGCGCTCTAGTGTTGTACAGCCCAATCAAGATGGCGGAGTGTTCCAAGTGTTGGGCCAGCCGTCAGCGCGGTGTGATAGGGTGGTCGGACAAGAAATCGGCCATCACGGATGCCGGACGACAGAAACATGTTTCCCTGCTGTTGTTGTTGCTGCGATGTGACAGGGTGACCGGAAACGCGTTTTTCTCGAGTTGCCGGATAGAGTTGTCCGACTGTTGTCTCAGTGTGACCGGGCCATAAGGGCGTCCAATCAATCAACCTTGTAATGCCTCTTTCGGTTCAGTTCGTTTACACTAAACAACCAACGGACGTACTAGGGCTCTAATAGGAACGATTATTTGTCACGTTTAATGGATTCAGCTACCTTTTGGTAAACGCTCTGACGTTTCTTAGAGTCCATATATCGACCATAATTTGTTTACATCGAGAATAACAGCGCAACCACAATACTATGTATTTTCGTTGTGAACTTGCAGCCTCGTTGCTTCTCCAATGACGGGTGAGCTGCCAGTTCCTTTCAAATATCGCTGACAGCTTAAGGAACGTGGTGCGCGTATTATGGTAACGCTTTTAGCGTCATTATTTGTTAGGTGGATTCAGCAACCTTTTAAGAGAACCACGATTTAAGTAACTGTGATTGGAAGTAACACCCCCGTCAACTGGCAATCGATACATTCAAAATTAGGGTGAAATAATAGCGTGGGAAATGTCACGGGTCAAAAGAAGAACAAAGGTTCGATAATGCCAGCGCCTAAGAAACGTAAAGCAAATACTTACTTCAAAACAAATTGCATCTGCACCTCACTACAATTCGAAAACCTGAAAGGCGGTTTACGATGCCCTACAGGTTTCATAATGTAGTTCTCTGGTGACTTGCAGTCCAGAGCACCAGGATGATTCCGGATATGTTCCACGGGACCACTTCCATCGTGCGCGCTCCCGAGCCTGTGAAAATATTGTTCATGCTAAGAGAAACATCTAATGATCAACACTATAATCAGGGACAAGTGAAGAAACGAAAAGCAAGGCCCATATCGCATTGTCCGTAGCGATGATAAAAGGCATGGGATTCACTAACGGTGACTAAAAAGCTTTTCCCAGGTGATACGCTGAGCCCATGTGTTTATAAAGGCAGCGACAAGATACTTACAAATGCCCAACTTCGTGGGCTATTGTGGCGAACCTATAGTAAAGGGGAGGTATTTCCTCGGAAATTCCCACATTCCAGCCTTTCACGCAGACCGTTCCGGCATAGGCGGCACCTGGAAATAATAATCCATCTGTTGCTTACCAAATACATTCAATAACGTTTTTTTGTTTTTTTTTAAACTGTAAGAATACGCCGTAATGTGAAAGTCAACCTCTTTGGAAAAGCAGCTATTTAGAATTATGAGATGTTCAGCAAATTAAAATTAAAAATTAGCCGAGGCGTGAGCGCTTGTACAAAATTCTCGAACATCAAGGATACAAACCGTATCTAGAGGTTGGGCGGTGTGCTTACAGGGAAAACTTTTTTTCAGAAAGAAACAACCAGGCAAACACTCAAACAAACATCTACGGTTTTTTTTTTTTTCAGCGCAAAGCTAATTCACGAATAACTAAACGCTCAGCCTTTGGCCAAATGCAGCGCTTCGTGCTCGAACCTGAAGCCAAAGTTTCAGAAGTTGATGACTCAAAGGTTATGAACAGTTTCAGGAAATTCACAATAAGACGAGGGCAGTCGACGAAGTCCAGCAACGCATAAAAATGAGTGACGTCGGCTACCGAAAACGGGACTCATCTTGCCAGTGGAAATGTTAACAAATTGCTTCTAACTTTTGAATCTGCAAACAGTCAGTTTTAGAACTTTGGCATCATGTTGTACATTTAGAGCTCGGTTTGGCGGGAACGAAGCGTTGGGCAATGCGTAGGCTGTTTTGTCATAACAATACACTAATTTTGCGGACACATGTACACTTCAGGCTTTGCAGTTTTACGTAGAATAAAAACGTACAATTATAATCTCTTGTTAATTTTCGCGTTTGGTGTTGCAGAAATCTTAGAACGAATATAATTAAAAATTCCGAGACAGATTTGTTGAATATGATCTTTATGATCATCCTTTGACGACAACCCTTCTTATCAAATTTTACTTGTGAAATTAAGTCGCCAAAACGGGTTCTAAAACCATTTTGAACTTGACTTTCTTCAGCTGCTTCTAAGCAAGCTATGTTAACGTTATTCAGTAAAGGTCATCATCTGTGAAAATGGCTAACAACTTACAAATACCAATCAGTAATTCGCGTTACCAATTAGCAGAAACAGCGAATATCATTCGTTATTCTTTAGACATCTCTCGGAAATAACTGGTAAAACTCTGGCTTTCTCAAGATTCAGCCTAAATGTGTGGTCCGGAGCATCTTATGTCCCCGCTCTCTTACCGTCAACATTAGGTGATAATTTGTTAGTGTTCTTGTTTCGTCTCCCTAAGCGGCGCCTGAAATGCAATTATAAAAATACTAATTATGCCCATCCCTGCTGCTATGAACATTAATCACGTTAAACGGTGTATGTACATATAATTCGTGCTTTTCAGGCTTTACATGTCCTTTTTCAGAAAAGCCGTAAAAGCGACACTTATACAGTCTCAGCAGGTCAGTTGCACGGCGATGGGAACGTAAAAAAGGAGGCGGTCACGATAAGTAAGGTTATTAACTAAACCTTGTGAAATGAACGTTCTATATTATGAAAAAAACATACCATTCTACATAGAACGTAGTTCAGCGTCATCAAAAAGCACTGAATCAGTCAATTTTAGAAAAGGTTTGACCATTTGGGAAGGGGGTGGCGCGCTGAAGTTACACCAGTGAAATCGGTGCAAGGCTGGCGATGCAGAAACACGGACGAGAATATTATCGTCTGCGTTTACCCATCACCAGCCTTGCCAATCTGAAAACTCTATTTTGAATGTAATATTTAGCCGCGGCACTTACCACGCATTTCTGTATACCATCGCTTTGAACCAAACGTAGAGGTATAGAAAAAGATTGTGCATCAAGAAAAGCAGAAGCTTTTTTGTATTTAAGACCATTATTTACCGCAAGAAATATTAAATGTCCGCTAAACTCACTTACTATACATAAACAATCGAGCAAAATCGAAGATTCACCTAACCTTTGCAAGAGAAATATTGTTTTCAGGAAATGGTTTCTTAATATCTGCTGACAGAAAATTTTCAAACCAAAACTGCGACGCTTGAGAATGCATTATACTGACAATTTGAGATCACTAAGATTCACTAAATAAAGGGGTTTGATATCGTCGAAAATAATACATGAATAGCTTGTAACATGCAGCACCACTACCCCTTGTTTCGAGGGGCAACAAAACGTCTTTTACACGTCTCTTGACGCCTCGCCATAAAGTCAATTTAACCGGCACATAAAAAAGAGGGCATGTTACAATTTTGGATTGAAATGCTCTTGACACAAGCTTGCTGGCACGAGTCTAACCGAAGTACGAGGGTAGATAAAGTGGCGATGCAGGCGAGTTGTTTCATGAGTAGATAAGGTATATACAGCGCAGAGAAAGACGAAGACGTAAGGGGAGACAGATATCAACACATATGTGTCCTCTCTTGAACACATATCAGTTAGACGCATATAAGCACATAGGTGTATAACTAGATACACTCTAAAAAAGACGGGTGTATTCTTACACGCTTTGTCCCATATAATACACCCCAAATCTTCAGTTCAATGTACAGCGCACTGACGTCGATCTGACGGTACTAACTTTCACGAGAGGCTTGATGGCCGTGTGGTACAACCTATTAAATTAGCTACTGTGCGTCTTACTGACTACAACAAAAATGATTGGGGTTTTCTTGGCCCTACTGTAAAACGTCAGTGTTTTATTTCTGTGGTCTTTGATACGTACTTTAGCTACTTAATAAGTAATATTGCACCATTTTCAAGCCTTTCAAAAACTTTGGGGCCGCCTGTTCGACTATATTGTGCCGTACGTCGAACTAAAGTTTTGGGGTGCATTATTTGGGACAAAAGGGTGTAAGGTGATACCTGATGATTGAAACCTGAGACTGTGGTTTGAAAAACGCAAAAAGGGAAACGGACTGGTTTGAAAAACGGAAAAACAGAAACGGAAACAAAAAAATGAAAGCCGTTTACAACTCCCTGTAACGCCGAATCAGAGCGCAGCTCTTGAGGAGGAGGGGAAGGCACGGGGGAGGGTCACGTGACCTCGGTGGGGGTCACGTGACGGGGGTCACGGACCAGGGGTCCACATGACCTCAGGGGAGGTCACATCGCCTGGGGGTCACATGCCCTGGAGGGGCCACGTGACCTGGGGATCACGTGGCCTGGGGGTCACGTGACTTGGGGGGTCATGTGACCTGGAGGGTTGCATGCAACCTGGGTTGCGTGCAACTCGGGTTGCAGGCAGCTCCCCAGGTCACGTGACCTAGGGGTCAAGTGACCTCAGGAGGAGGTCACGTCGCCTGGAGGTCACGTGACCTGGAGGTCACGTGACCTGGGGGTCACGTGACCTGGGGGTTGCATGCAACCTGGGCTGCGTGCAACTCAGGTTGCATGCAGCCTGCCTTGCATGCAACTCAGCGTTGCATGTTGGTGTAACCACGCGTTGCAGGCAACTGAGTTTGCATGCAACCTCTGTTGCCTGCAACGCGCGGTTACGTTGATATGCAACGCTGAGTTGCGTGCAACTCAGGCTGCATGCAACTTGAGTTGCCTGCAACGCAAGGTTGCATGCAACTGAGTTGCCTGCAACGCGCGGTTACGCCGACGGCAACGGCGACGGCGACGCCGCTCAAGCCGGACACGGGCGCCTAAGTGCTGCGCTCTAAAACGGAAAAACGGAAACGGAAACAAAAAACGGAAAAAAGGTGATACCCTTTCTTTTAGAGTGTACCGCATCCTAATAAATGAAGCCTGCCGAAATAAAACTAAAGATGTCTTCTTTTTTAAGAAAACATGCAAATGTATTATTGCTTCGAACGCCTAAATCTATATGGTGTTTGCATAGCGTTAGTGGAACACTTATCTGCCAGTAGTACGAATGATAAGCAGGACTTAAGAAAAGCATATCAAAGCTTTGCAGGTCAAGGTTATAAGGTTAAAACAACTCCTCCTTGGGTGTTTTTCACCTAACAAAAAAAAACTGTCTTCTTACAAAACTTTACTACGCCCAATTTTAGAATATGGGAATGTTTATGATTGAGTCGGCTTTATTTTTTTGCCGGTTCTTTGTTACGGTTTGTTGTTCTAGCGCTTGTCCTGGGTTCTTTATGCATTCGTCTGTGCGCTGTCTTTAGCTTCTCTAGTGCAAGGATAGATTGAAAACTTTTCAGAATCCAACTATTTCAAATGAATTGAATGCAAATATCAAATCGATTTATCCAATAGTCTAGTTTTGACAAGCTTTAAGTGAAACCACCTTGTGCATTTTAATCATTAATAAAATCAAAGGCCCAGTGGTCATAATATGATATATATATATATATATATATATATATATATATATATATATATGTCATCTCCTGACGAAGCCGAGTCTATCGGCGAAACTGTCGATTAAAATTCCGCTGTTTGTTGTTTTTCACCGTGAGTTTTTCACTTCGGTATATATATATATATATATATATATATATATATATATATATATATATATATATATATATATATATATATATAATAGAAAAAAAGAAAATAAAATCAGCTTTGATGCCCTTGAGATTTATCGCCTTCGTTTTCAACAGTGAGTTTTGGAGGTTTTGAAGCTCCAGCATTGTGGCGCACATTAAGCGAAGAATCAGGTTCACGACATAGTGAAACGGTCAACACATCAGACACTGTAGATGAAACGTTTTGCATGTCCCCGAATAAAAGTGCGTAAAATAGAGGAAGCCATGGGCATCTCTTGTCACCCGGTAGATAACATTTTACGTAATGAATGGAATTCAAAACAGAAAGCTTTCCTCAAGATGGGTTTTGCATTTTCTTAATGCGTAGCAAATGATCTGCATTCGGTATTTGCTCCGATTAGAAAAAACATAACAGAATGGAAGTTTGAATACCCTCACACTTCATCTTTTCCCAAAACTCAATATGTCTTGGCTAGAAAGAGATTTCCTGTCGAATGAAAAGGTAACAGAGGAATTCAATTGCGTATTTGAGGGTCTCGAAGAAGTTCCGTTTCAAGAGTGATTAGAAAGGCTGGAAAAACCTTGCATCAAGTGCGTTTATCTTCGAGGGGATTATGTTTTCAAATAAAATATCTTGAAAAGGTTTTGTTTTCATTTCATATTCATTTCGGAAACTTTTCGATCTATCCTACTGTACTCTCAGGTAACACTACTGGCACAGGAGCTTCCCTGTTACGGTAAAATGTTATTCCGCTTTGTAAAAATTAACGACGTAGTTACGGGGATCACACCCTATGGGTAAAGTGTCGAAGGCGGCTCGAGTATTCGACACGAGCACTGCGTAATCACTCGACTTAGGCTCGTGAGAATAAAGAGCTCGACGAACATTTGAGTAGTAGCTTGTGTCTAATCACTGCGTAAAGTGAATAGCCCAACTCTAACAATGCCCCTCCGGCCTCCGACAAGGCTTTGCACTTGCTTGCCTAGCATCCGTAACAGAATATCATGTGGCCACTTGTTCCGGCAGCGAGTTGAGAAAGCTAACTGTGCACGTTTCTGTCGACAAAAACTTCCTACGACTGCCTTTGAGTTTGAATAAAAGCTAACTTTTGTTTCGGGGGTTATGGACGTCAAAGATTTGATCTAAGCGGTGCGTAATTTGTTTTAAGCCCGAAAATTGTCGCACGACCGCTTTAATATTTCAGATATCCTTTGGGATCATTGAATTGCCATAAGCAACTAGTATATGTTATCTCTTCCTCGTGGGACAACTCGACCTCAGGCTGAATTACGTGATCCTGCTTACCCAACTAGCATAAAGTAGAAATCGGCAGGCCTTGCAAACGTTGTGTTTGCGGTGAACTGTCCAAAGGCTTCTAATGACTCATCCGATGAGACTATATTATCTTCCTCCACAATGAAATACTCAGCTTCTTTCGTCTGTAAACATTTAACAAATAAATAAATAAACCTTCCGAGTGCAATGTTAACTTCTTGAGTGCGAGGGAGACGTACAGTTCCGTGTATTGACACAGAGAAGGTTCAGCTTAACTAAAGCAAGGGTGCAGACCAGCTGGTTCAATGCTGACATGGTAATCCTAGAGCCGGGAAAAGAGGGACGTAGGACAGACACAAAACTCCAAACACAGCTGTGTTTGGAGTTTTGTGTCTGTCCTACGTCCCTTCTTTTCCCCGGCTCCAGGGTTACCATGTCAAGGTTCAGCGCTTTATGACTCAGCGCCGGTTTTGGGGCAACGCGTTACAAGTAACGACGTTACCGAGAACGCGTTCCGTTTTTCGGTAACGCTTAACGTACTCGCTACATTTTTTTCTTTCAAAACAGGAACGTGTAACGTACTTGCGTTACGTATTTGGAGTAACGGGTGACGGATTTACGTTACTCGTTCATTTTTATTTCTAAACCTTAAACAAAAATTACACGAATTTTTTTCGTGCTAAGTAAATTTTGTTCTGCGTTTTTGTTACATTTTGTTTGTGAGCATTTGGGTGATTCCATGAAAAATATTAGGTAATTATGTTTAGTGTCTGCATAGACCTAATTTTTCTTGAAATATGGCGCTTAAGCATACCTGTAACCTGAAAACATCAAAACGTGTCAATTCATTACTAAAGAAAGTAACGCAAAGATAACGTGCGTTAATTTTTATCGGTAACGGTAACGGTGATGCGTTCCTTTTATTTTGAAGTAACGTATGACGGTAACGCTCTACTTTTATTTGCAAATAACGAGTAACGCATTTCGTTACTTTTTTCGGTAACACCTACAACACTGCTCCAGCGCCCGCGACCCATCTCAAACAACAGAACAACTGAATTCCGAGTCCCGACCTTTGCTCGACCTCTGGTATTTCCACGCTGAATTTAGTGGGAAACTTACATCACCAAACTTTCTGTCCCATGACCTGTAAAAAAATTCAGTTTCTCCGCTAAATTTAGGTGAGAAGTGACGTCCTACTTGGTCGTGACCTAAACGGAAATTTAGTTTGCCTATTAGATGAGAAAATTGACTTACATGACGTGAACACCAATGCAGTTTTTCCACTAAATTTAGAAGAAGGAATGACGTCACGCGACATTGTGACACGTGACCTTCACACAAATTCAGTTTCCTTGCTGGATTTCGCGGGAAAAAATTGGTCTAAGTAGGAAAGGTAAGAAACTTCCGGATATTTTTATCTATTTTAAAGCAATGTCTTTTGTCATTTTATACAAATTGCTAAACGTCTGGTAGTTTCTATAATAACTAATAATATTTTTATTATTTACCTATTATATAAATCAGTATTCTGACCATGTCTTTGCCTTCGGCACAATTGTGTAAATACTGCTTTGCAGCACTCTCATATCTAAAACACGACGATGTATCAAGCTGAGCAATACAAAATCCTTCCAACCCAGGAAACATGAGCGTTAACAACATGGTGAGAATAAAAGTCAGGACGATTTAAATCGTGATTTCGTCATGATTTCAATAGTGATTTAAATCAGACCTGTTTCGCTACGATAATTTGAATCAAAACAATTCCACAAAAATAATCTCAAAATAGTTTTATAATTTACCATTTGTCTATCATGCGATGCATTGTATGTTCATTGTTTTATTTTTAAACCAATGAATTGCAATGGCAATCTCTGGCACTGAACACAAGCATAAACCTGTCGTCTGAGCAAATCGAAACCAAACAGTATTAGGCTGTTTTTGTTCTACAAAGTCAAAGTTTACTAAAAAAAAGTCACTTAAACGGTACTTTAAATTTACAGTACATATTTCTTCCGTAATATTTTCAGTGATCGGACGGATTTAGTAGTCGATTTATTATGTTCAAAATATATTTAGTGATCAAATGCACTATCTTATAGCTACACTGATGTAAAATAAATCAATCTGGTATAACGCAATATATCTGATTTAAATCATAGGCATTCAATAATTTATATTTAAACAAATAGTTATTGTTTTCCGCTCTGTCGAGTCCCTTTGGCAAAGCGCAATCTGATCGAAACGGTTTCAAATAAACAAGGCCACTTTATATTACAAAAATTTTGTTTTCTTCTCAATATTTTGAGTTCACAATTGTGTTGCACTTTTGACGGCAATAACAAGACTTTCAAAATTAAAGATACGAAACTGTGGGGGTTTGACAATGAATACGCACCTTAAACCGGAATATTCCAACAAGCTGGAGGTTTATTCGAGGCTTGCGAACCGTCTTGAAGATTGCATTCACCTGGGTGCAAGAAATAAGACATTGGAACGGCCGTCAGTCATTGGAGCACGAAAGCTTCAATAAGCACTTTTGGTTTAGTCAATGAAAACTGACATTACTATATTATTTCCGAAGAAGAAGAAATGTAAAGCATACGCACGATGTTCATCAGCCTTATGATGTATCGAGCCTGTAGATATTTGCTTTCCTTGAGGTACTTGTGTATTACACTGTCAATCATAACGTACATTTCGGGTCGCCACTCGCTTGGGGGCTCTGCAGTGTCATCTAGGAGGTTTCAAATCATGGCATGTTCTCAGTGCTCCGCAAGTTTAGAATTGACTGTGCAATCATTTTTTTTAAACATGCACGATGCCAGATAAGTTGATCTTGTTTTCTGTGCAAGATAATGAAACACTCTCTCCAACTGAAAGTTTGCAAATTTGTTATATCATCAAAGTGCGGTCTCGAATTGTAGTTACACATGCAGCATGTGCTGACTTCTACCGAAATATTTCAAACCAGAAGCCTAAAGCAGAAACACTAGGGTTTCTACTGTGTACAGAAAATTGCATGATAGTTATAAAATGGCCAGTATGTATGCTGCGCATGTAACTTGAATTGCCGTCTGCTCCTTGGTGTTTGTAGAATTGGTTGAGAGGACTGCTGGGAAATGTTGAAGGTTTTACAAACAAAATAAGCTTACTTTTTGGCGGTAGACTTTCATCTGAACGTTCTTCAACGGGAACTGTAAACATCATAGCAATACTGAATGTAAAAAGTAATCAAGGTAAAAGGTTATAACTTTTCGAAGGCATGCTTTTTCAGCAAAATCATAGAGAAATAGCGTGTTTTGCTGTCAATTTTTCTTCTTTGTTTGCTGGCCTGTTTTGCGGTTTTAGTCGTTAAGATAACTTCAAGATAACTTCCTCAAATTGTAACAAATCTCATGTCAGCGCGTATGTGTTTATACAAATACCATCACCTCAAAACTGAACCATGCCGAAATAAAGTATATGACTCTTTTTGTTTGAAAGAAAAGACGACAAAGTGTTATTTTTTGCATATGTAACTTAAGAAGCAAGTATTATTAAGTAAAAATATCAGGGACGTTTAAGTGTCACTGTATTCCGCATGATAAACATCATTTGTAGACTCATATTTTCTCACAGCTCCTAAGTGCTACCAATTAAAATATTTAGGCAAACTAAAACACCAACTTTGAACGCACTTAAAGTGTGTTATATTGTGTATAGGGATATAAGAGCCTCCTTCCGATTGCCAAACCACTCTCCTCTTCCCTTAACTCAGAAAGTGCTAGTTATTGGTACGATTTGAGATCATACATATATTAAATACTCTGAACATGGGAATACATACTCAGATCACTAATACAGGAGCCGTTGAAATGATGCAAGTAAAACAATTAAATAAAGAAATACCGAGGGGCCGTGGGCTTCGCAAGCACTTCTCCTTTTCATTTTTCAACGATAATCAATTAATGCGCTCGTTTCGCCACGGTCTAAATACAATGTGTTGTTAGACAAAAAGCGAGAGCTGAATTAATTGATCGAGAGAATAAGTGGAAAATAGCTGAGAGCGTACCAGTCCTGACGCCGCTCACGGAGCGAACGCTGAAGGCAGAAATTCGTCGCTCGTTCAAAACTTCGAAGCATTTTCGCTTCGTAAAGTCTAGCATTTAAAGGCCGAATTTTCAACAAATATCTAGTGTAGTTTTTGATTGTGTCACTTACTTTCCAAGTGGATCGTCTCCTCAGGCGTCGGAGAGGAAATATTCTGTGGGGGATTCGTCCGGATTTGTCCTGCATTCGCAATGGCTCAATTCCATGTGTAAAGTTTAGGTATCCCTCCTGTTAAAAAGTGAAATATTTCTAAATATTCTAAGCATTGGCCGTTGCAGACTGTTTGTGAATCTGCTGAACAAACATTGTTACCTGATCAAAAATTCAATTGGTAAGGAAGCAATTTATGGAGACAGTATTCTAAGTATTACTATTAAAGTTCTTCATAAATGATGTCCTTTAGACGCTGTGGTGATGTTAAGTTCCAATATGCTTAATACACCTTCATTTTTGCGAAACATAAGAAAGCACTACAGGTTTATAAAATGTGAGCGAAAAAACTAGATAGTTGTCAATTAGAGGCTTTATAAATAACGATTGCATAACCTCCTGTACAATAGTAAAATCGTATTTATTGTTCCTATACGAAATGTACTTTAAACAATAGTTGTACATACCATTTCAATTCCCACATCTGTTTCGGTAATTGTAAAGGAAGCCTTGTGTTCCGAATTTTCATAAACACTATTACGTATGTCTGTAGTATCCATCTGAAAAGAACATATTATGAGTACAATAACTGCGAAGTGATATACATAATGGTAGCAGCAGAAATGATAAACGGTTATTTTTACAGCGAAGCTGTTTATGGCTAGAGTTTCGTGGATTTTTCGTGTGCGTCAACAAAAACTCAGTTCCCGAATTTGGTGCAAAATCGCTTTATTCATTCAGTAGACTCTGAGGTAGGTAATAAAGATTTATAAAAGATTTGCCACTCTGCGACCCGCGTCGGCCATGTCTACTCTCGCACCACCTTCTCTTTGTCGTCGTTCCAAGCGCTTGCGAGCCTAGTTTCCATTCCTTCTGCTCTCCCGGGGTGGCGGTCCCGTCGCGCGTGTCTACTTTCCGCCGGGTGGCGGTCTCATCGCGTGTGTCTATTTTCCCCGGCTTGTCACGATGACCTTCGTAGACAATAAATCTGTTCGAACCTTTGTTCAATATTCTGTGTCACGCCTTTGTCTTGTGCTAAACAGCTTCGCTGATTATCCACCCTCACAGCGTGGATTTGCTGAGAATTTTTTTTCGCACAGTGTAGCATTATTGTAAAAACTCAGTAAATAATTACATCCAATGAAATTCAACAAGACGCACTACGAATATCAGAGTGAAGGTTTGCTTAAATTATCGAGGAAGTAAAACTTTCTCAAAGAATGCAAAAAAGAAATCGTGTGAGTCGGCACGTCATTTAAGCAGATATGCGTTGTTTGCGTTATTATTAGCGGTGACAATTCTGCTTGAACGGCAGGTTAAAATATGCGAAAAAACCTCCAAAGGCACTAGCGGACACACCAAATAACCTTTGAGCGAAAAAACAGGTGGAATGTTTATTTTTTGAGTAAATTAAGTGAATTTCAAACCATGAGGCGGAAGCATGCCTTCTTATGAAATGTAATCTTTCCTTACCAATTCATGATTCACCTCTCCATCTCCAGCCTCGCTAAAAAACAGACTGTCCCCTAAAACACTGGATTCTTCCAAGTCTATGACGTAGTCTTTAGAAAGTTGAACAGCGCCTCTTGAGTTGCCGCTTCTGCTTTCAATCAGAACCGGATACACGACACCTGAAACGTAACCGCTCCTGTTTTCCGACCGTTTCATACTCCCAAGAAACTTCTCGGTTTAGAGGAAGAAAAAAGGGCGGTCACAAGTCACGCTGTCATTCTTATAAAATAAATCGTACCTAGATCTCCCTGCAAGTCCCCTTCACAAACAAAGGACAATTAACTCAAAAAAAGCCCTTCTGCAATGCCAATACATCGGAAATGAAATGGAATAAAATCAAACCACGGGCAGCAAGCCTATCCTCGTGTGAATAGTTCTAACGGAACAGATTTTGAAGATTGGGGGGAGAGGGGCATCGTCCAATCGTGTTTCGTTAACACTAGTTATCCTTTCACATGCATTTCTTAATATGCAGCTCATCAGAATAACAAAGAACAAAGAGCAGGTTGGTGAAAATACAAGATTCAAAGAAAGAATAAAAACACTTAAGGACAAGGACAGACAGCACAGTTCTTTCAAGTAGCAACAAACATTTACTGATGTCTCCTTCAATGCGTACAATCTCCCTCCTAGCTTTTTAAACTTTGTTCCTAGTTGAAAGAACTAGCTGTGCTGTCTGCTCTTGTCCCTAAGTGTTTTTATTCTTTCTTTGATTCATGAGAAGATATGCTAGCTTCTGCTGGCTTCGACTTTGTCTATTGAGAGTGCCATACCAAATTTAACAAAAAGGAATTTAAGCATCTAGATTACCTTGTTAGCAAGTTTTTATTAATAATGGTTATAATTTAATCTTTTGCACTACGCTTACGCAAACTTGTACCGTACGCATTACAAGTAATCAAATTACTTGTAATCGATTACTTTTTGGAGTAATTTTGTAATCAGTTGATTACTTTTATTAGGCAGTAATCGCAAGGGTAATCTGATTACTTTTTGAAGTAATAAAAATTACTTCTAACCGTTACTATTTATCCACGCCCCCCCCCCCCCACACACACACACACACCTTTCTTTTTCTAAAATGACAAAAATAAAACTTGCTTCTTTTTTCGAAAAGAAAAAAAAGTTTTTTGCGGAGCTGTAGGAAACGATGTCAACCCCTTTGTATGTATAGTTTCTGTGGAATGTCCGATTTTTTGTTTTTCGAGCTGGGACTGGGATTTGGAAGCCCCAGGAAGCCCAAAAAGGTACCAGAACCGAAGAATGCCTAAAGCGGATGCGAAATATAACAAAGCCAGTTCAAATACATGTCAAGTCCCGTATTTCCCCTACGTGGTCTTTGTGACAAGCAAGGTTTCGAGGTTGGAAGTAGTTCATTGTTATGAGCGCTAAATATGTAAGTCTTCACACATTAAAGTAATCGGAAAAGTAATGGTTACTTCTTAAAGTAATGTTCAATTACTTTTGCTGTTGAGTAATCATGTAATCTAATCGAATACTTTTTAGCCAAGAGTAATAGTAGTTGTAATCGATTACTTTTTTTTAGTAACGTGTACAAGACTGCCTTACGTGCCTGTTTATGGGAAAATCATCTGCATATTTGTTAAACTTTTCGCTCTTCACCGCCCTAATATATGGTACCGTGATGAATGGAACCGTTTTGGGACGGTCACATACATTTAGTAACTTCGATGGTACACCTAATCTGAACAAACGAGAAGCTAGAAAAAGCTCGAAGAGGAATTTTCTCCCAAGTCCTACAACACGAAAAGATTTCTGGCAGTTTGGAACTCGGATAAACACAAACATTACATGAGTGGGCATTCCGTGCACGTACAATGCAATTGGAGTTCCGCAATAATAAGCCACATTTGCATCCTCTCTTACTTTGTAGGTGTAATAGCAACATCCAAGTGCATGGTGTTTACGTAGACCTGACGTACGTCAGCCGTTGAATAAGAAAACATCTGCTTCCGGTATGATGACCCCGGTTTCGCTTTCTACCTATTTGTGACGCCCTTTGGCTGACTGAAGTATGGAGTACGATGTCTTTAGAACTCGACTTTGACTGGTGCGCTCAGGATCCTATCGCACCCTTACATTAAAAGTAATCCCGAAGTTAAAACAAACGAGCTCACAGGAGGCAAAGTGTCACGCTCTCGGATGTCGCGACCCTGGCGGTTGGTGCGAGAAGTCCCGGCCAAAAATTACAATGGAACGCTCGTAATTCTTGCTCGTACCACCGCCGCTGCGACACCGCCAGGATCCTGGCCGACGGCATGGAACTTATATGACGTCAACGTGCGGAAATAGACGGACAACTTTTTAGAACGCGGAGCGCGACTTACGTACTGCTGGCTCCGAACCATTGTTTGGAGCCAGCAGTACGTGAGCTTGCTGCTTAATCTAAGTGACTTTGACAAATCGATAAAAAAAAAGAATGACCATATTTGGTTAAGAGTACTAAAATTTCGTTCGTAACTTCTGTGACACAGATATAAAAACAAATAATCACTAGGCTTGCGTTAACCTAGTCGCAATTTTATTTTGCTTGCGTCTTTCAAGACATCATTTTGATATAGTACCGGGGGTCTCAAGTAGCGGCCAGGCTACTAAAACATAAAGGCTTAACTTCTATGGAAACGTAGCGAAGTCACCAGTGTTCAAACAGTAGGGCGCCCTATTGATTGAAGACCGGTGGCTTCGCTGGGTTTCCATAGGAGTTAAGACATTTTCTTTCTTTACGTTTTCCTCAGGTAAGTTCACTCTTTGCAAATTTTATAGAACAAATGCGCCATCTGTGCGTAACGCTGCACAAAATCGTAGCGCGATAGGTTAAGAAAATGAATTTTGCCGTCGATTTAAGTAGCCTCGGCGCTATTTGAGACACCCCATAAAATTCCAACGTATTAAAGTGTCCGAATAAACCCGTCCTGCTATCGGGAGATATAGCGGCATATATTTATGTGAGGCCGCTCCTACAATCACTGACAACCTAAGTGAGGGGCGTGCTGACTGACGAGCATCTCATTATTTCTTCTCATCCAGTCAGATTGCGGTACTAGAGGATAATAACACGGAAGAAGCAATCACGAAGCAAGAATCAAGATTGTAATATTAAGCCACACCCTACGCGCCTTATTTGTCAGCGACTACGAAAGAATCTACAAGTACAATCAGTGCAGTAAGTATACCCAAGCCTATTTAAACCCTATGCCTCTCGGGGGTGTGGTGCATGCCGCAATATAAATTATTTCTCGTCTGCAATATTGTGTGCGGAATTTCCATGATAAATATATACTGTGCCCAAAAGCTCGGAGGTTTTAGCCTAAGAGAAATGTAAAATTTGATTTTACGTTACTTAGAAAAACGTCATGCAGACGCGTCTACATAAATAGGATCAATACATCACCGGCGTGAGCAGTAGCAACGCTGAAAATAATGAGTGTAGCCGAATACATTTTCCCACGTAAAAACGTGCGTACAGGGGAGAAATGTATAATTGCAAATCTTAGGATGGCCTTTGTCAGGAACCTTTTTAAAAGGTGAAAAAGTTCAGTGCCCATTACATCATTACGCAAAATGCGAGATAATGAAAACAAAAAGTCGAATGACGTACACAGGAAGTTGCATTCATTCTTTTGTTTAAGGCAGCTTTTGCACGAGACGAGCATTAACACCGGCAATTGACCCTTTTCAAACGTCAGAGCCATCTAGTGGCAGTCTCAATAGCTCCAATTTCTCCGCACCAATGACGGTGATAGGATATCAAGATCGTCTACCTTCAAACACTCCCGATTTTGTGAATTAAAGGGGACTTACAAGGACCAACTTGTTAGAATAGATTCTCAGCTTCTCTGTGGCATGCTTTCGAAGAGTCTCGCTTCTCCAAGGGTGGAGAAGCTGCGTAGCGCCGCCATTAGAGCGTCCAGTTTGGCTCTGCACGTGGTAGGTAGACCAACTTTTGAAAATGGTCGTTTGAAGCGTGTCAGAAAAGAGACACCAGCGGTTTGCTTATCGCAGTGGAGACTAAACATGGCTTGCACTGAGGCCGCTATCTTTTGGCATATCGCGGGGCAAGAGGCGATTGATGTCTTCAATTCATTTGGAGTCTGGTAAGAAGATTTGAAGTATACTGCCTCCCGGAGATGAAATAAAACCTTTGAGCGTTACCTGTTTCGGGACGCGGCAACAAGAGGAAGAAGAGCCACTCGAACAGTTCTACCGTGACATACAGCTGAAGGCGAGGACTTGCGGATTCGGGGAACTAACGGAGTCAATGCTGCGTGGCCAGATTGTTGACAGAACGTCAAGTAGGAAGCTGCGAGAGAAGCTCTTGTGAAAGAAGGATTTAACCTTGGAAATGGCAGTCGAATGTTGCAAGGCTGAAGAAATAGCCGATATTAACAGCAAAGCATGGAGTGCCGCAACACCTGTCAGGGAGAAGAGGGAAGCAACCCTGGAGGGGTGGAACCCGTTGAGCGAAACAGGCACGGATGTAAGATCGAGGGATGGCTCGGTGGTATGAGGAAATGTGGCTTTTTGCAACTATGGTCAGCATCCTCGACAGTGCCCAGCTTATGGGAAGACGTGCTCAAAGTGCGCAAAAAGAACCATTTTGCGCCATGCTGTAAGACTAAGCCGGGTGGTGTTTACTAAGTCGAAGAAGCCAGTGAGGGAGATAGTGAACTTGATGCCCTCCAATTACAACGTTGATAGAAGAAAAAAAGTGGAGCTCAAGGTAGACACCGGTGCTCAGGCTAACCTTCTTCCGCGCACATCGTTTCTGAAGATTAGAGCCAAACAACAGCCTAAACCAGCGGCTGCTATTCTACGCCGCTATGGCGGTGGACTCATCCAACATCTGGAAAAGGTCCAGTTGTCCGTATCCATCGGAAGCAAGAAAGGACTGATGGATTTCTTCGTTTTCAAGAAAGGACAGCAGACCATGATGGGCCTGAAGGCGTGCGAGTACTTTGACCTCATCAACAGGGTCAACACTGTGAGGACACGAAGACCAACTGTGCCGGAAAGTAGAAAGCGAGTTTCCATATCTCTTCCGTGATCTAGGATGCGCGAGAGCATACAAGATGGTTCTCCGTGAAAACTCTATCCCTGTGGTACAACCAGCTCGTAGGGTACCGCACGCATCAAGAGCGCCTCTCAAGGCAGAGCTGGATCGAATGGAGGAAGCCGGTGTCATCGTGAGAGCGCAAGAGCCTTCAGACTGGGTGAGTCCCTTAGTGATAGTTCGCAAGCAGAACAATTAGTTGAGAATATGCATGGATCCTCGTCATATAAATGAAGCACTCAAGAGAGAGCATTTTCAACTTCCTCGAAGAGAGGAAGTTAAAGCGGACTTGGCGCATACCGCATGTTTCAGCAGGCTCGACGCCAACAGCGGTTTTCATCAAATACCGCTAGATGGCGCCACATCTCGAATATGCACCTGTAGTACTCCTTTCGGGCGATACCGATTTCTACGACTACCTTTTGACCTCGCTTTAGCTCTAGAAGTGTTTCAGCGTACCATGAGCTATCTTCTAAATGGCCTTCCAGACGTCCGGGCGTATATGACGATGTCTTGATTTGGGGTGCAACACAAGCAGAACATGACCAACGCTTGCACGAAGTGCTCAACGCCATACAAGCTGAAGGACTAGCTCTAAACTTGGAAAAGTGTGTCTTTGGGGTCAAAGAAATCACCTATCTAGGGAATAACATTAGTGCAGCTTGCATTGAGCCAAATCCAGACCTTGTAGAGTGTGTAGCAGCGCTACCTACTCCATCAACTAAAAAGAAGTTCAGAGGTTGTTAGCGGCTGTAAACTACTTTGGCAAGCACTTACCTCATCTGTGAATGCAGAGCGAGTCCCTGTGTAAACTCATTAGGCAGGACATTGTTTTTAAATGGTTGGGGATGCACGAAAGTGAGTGGCGGCAGATACGAAAAATGTTGACTGAAGCGCCGGTGTTGACAATTTTTGATCCCGCTAGGCCCACCAAGATCTCAACAGACGCTTCTGCCTTTGCTCTGGGTGCTGCATTATTCCAGCACGATGGGCAGGATAGGAAAGTTGTGGCATATTCTTCAAGAGTATTTACAAACACAGCGTAGATATGCCCAGATTGAGAATGAGGCATTAGGAATGGTATTTAAGTGCGAGAAATTTAACGAGTTTGTGCTACGAAGGAAAGTATTAGTTGAAACCAACCGTCAAGCTTTGATCGCTCTTGCAAAGAAAAACTTGGGTGAATTGCCACCAACGTTGCAAAGGCTATTTCTTCGTTTGCTGAAGTTTGAACTTGATTTGCAGTTTGTCTCGGGAAAGAAGCTGGTGATTGCGGACACACTTTCTCGCATCTCTTGCGAGTCACAAGTCGAAGAAAGCTGCACCGACGTTGAAATATATGCAAATGTGGCGCTTTCAACACTGGTAGGCAGCCGGACTTCGGGCTGCCTACAGACAGACACATCAAAAGATCCGGTCCTGCAGGAGGCGATCAACTGTTTAGAAGCGGAAAAACAATTCTAGGTGAGTTAAAGACCGTCATGACAGAGCGTTCCGTGGTCAACGGAGTTTTGTTGAAGGGAAGCAAAGCAGTAATTCCTACAGCAATGCGCCAATGCAGCAAAGAAATACCTAAACAAATACATCACGGCCACCTAGGTCTCAACAAGTGTAAAGCAAGGGCAAGAAACCTTGTTTATTGGCCAGGAAGGAATGCGGACATTACTCCACTAATCAGGCAATGTGAGACTTTCCAAGTCTTCGCATACAGACAGCAAAATGAACCTTTGCATACACGTGAGGTACCGGAAAATCTTTGGGTCCGAGTTGGGGCAGACTTGTTCGAACTGGCTCGAAGACAACACCTAGTCGTTTATGATGCGTACTTCAATTTTCCGGAAGTGTAGGAGCTACAGGACGTAACTGCTAATGGCGTGATAGCCAAACTTTCTGCGATTTTTTCACGTCATGGAATACCGTTAGAGGTCTGCATTGACGGAGGCCCACAGTTTTCTGCAAAAGCATTTAAAGACTTTTCTGCACGGTATGAGTTTATTCATACAGTGTCAAGCACTCGGTATCCCCGTTCCAACGGCCTAGCGGAAAAGGGCTCCAGGTGGTCAAGCGGCTGCTCCAAAACGCGCAGGCTACCAGGGGGATTTCTGGCTGGGTCTTCTCAGCTACCGTGCGGCTCCGCTAGAGGACTGTCGCTCACCATCAGAGCTTCTAATGGGTCGCGGAATTCGTACAGTTGTGCCATACTTCTCCAGTGAACCAGCACCGCCTGTGCAAAAACATTCACAGAACCTTCAAAAAGGACGACATCTAGAACAGTTGCAGCCGGGAGACACTGTTCGGATTCTAAATAACGAAAAATGGGACACAAAAGCCAGGGTGCAGTCATACGTAGCTCCAACGACATACAGCGTCATCACAGAAGATGGCAGGACGTTCTCCCACAAAAGGCTACATCTCTTGAAAGCATGTGAAAAATACAATCAAAAAATAAATGAGGATGACAATGACGATGACTCAGAAGTAGAAGATGAAGGACTACCGGAATCACCTGGGCCAGAGGAAACAGATGAGCAAGAAGGTCAGAGGGTGCATGAGTACGTCCAGCAAGCTCAGATGCTGAATGGGCACACTTCACACACGTCAGGCAGAACAAGACGACCTCCACGGAGATTAAGCTATGACAAATCATTTCAGCAGATTTCGTAGTTTTCTTTTTCTTTTTCCTTGTCTTTTGTTCTCTAATGATTTTATTTGTTCCTTTGTATTCTCAATTTAAAAAGAAGCGGGAGAAAAGGGGTGTGTCAATATTAATGATGCACGAGCAAAACGAATAAAGACGACGACGACTTACGCCAGATGGTCTAATCCCATCCAGGTGTACGGACTTATTTATTTGTCGTTCTTAAGGGAACACTAAAACCAGTGGCGGACGCTAGCTCCAAAAAGTCGATCCTGGAGCGCGCTGAAACGATCCGAGTGTCATTTGTCATTACTCAAACGCGAATCTGTGAAAAACCTTGAAGGAACCATGAAGACAACTTGGAAGTTCAGTTTCCCTATTGGAAAAAGCTAGCGGAAACAAACAAGCAGCTTATATGCTCTCATCAAGGTCCAAAATATAATCTCATCGTCATGCATGTCATGGAAGGTAGCAGGCGGGCTGCTGCCGGAACAACTGAGACTTCTCCCTGCCTTTCTCATTCTGTGAGTGAGTGTGTAACTTCCATTCTCTAACTCGGCTTAACATGGACGGAGCCGAGGAGAATAGGTTTGGAGAGTGCCCTTACTGCGTATGCTTACTGCATATGCAACTTGCCTTTAAAAACATATTTTAGGGGTGCGAAAGGAATTCTAAGGCATATTTTTGTGTGTATTGTCTTATTACGCATCGCCTCCTTCGACTAAATGCGGAGTCGACACAGCCAATTGAAAAATGTATTGCCTGCCAGATAATTTTGTGGCATTTAATTAATATATTTAATTAATATATCAGTATTCTGTTAGGCATCCCAAGTCATAGGTCATTGAGCAGTCTCTCAGTAAGACGAAGTCACTTTTTAACATTCATAAAGTTGCCACTCAAATAACGGCACTGTCGAGGTCGTGTACTCAGCTCGAACAATCGCTGGGCACAACCTGGTCGTGTACTTGCAGGCAGCAAACATCCCGGTTGGAACGTCTGAGTACCTACCTCGCAATGTAGCTGAAGACTAGGCCAGGGCCCCACTCGCAAACATCTACACTTTGTATCTCTTTCAGCTGGACCACTTTTGTCACTACAAGCCACTGCAGCAAAAACAACGTGACACGTGATTATAAGCTCGACGTACCGTGCCGTCCTACTACAAAGTCACATGGCTTGCTTTCTGCACTGAATTCGCTAATGTTGGCTTGAAGCATCCGCCGTGGTTAACTTTAAGCTGAGATGGCTTGGAATAATGCTTCCGGTTTTTAATGTTGCTTGGTATGGTTAACAATTTGTTGATATAGTGCTGCTTTAAAGTGTCAGCGCATTCATGACACTATGACCTAATGAATGCACGCTAGCTATTAAACTCTCTGTTCTGCAGAGAAATGAAATACACTTTACTTGCCAATTGCAGCTCCTTCTGGAGCTTTATGGTATGAAGCACCGTCTGCAAGCTTTGACTCGGATCTTGTGCAGTGGTCTGCACAAACCCATTGCAGGGAGTTACTTCTAGAGAATCACCAGAGTTTCCTGCCCGTAGTCATTAGTACTAAATTTTTCTGTTGTATGTAGCATCCGTTGTTTTTCCCAGGTACTCGGGAGTTTTCTTTTCATTGTCGAAGATTTGCCTCTAAAATTGATTAAGCACACAAATTGACGCTCTAAAACTGTATCCCACATATTTTTGTCAAGGAAACCTTTCTTTGTCAAAGTTAGACATTTTTTTATGAAAACTGGTCATCTTTGTTTTTATTTACAAATTTATTTGTAAGTCTTCACGGGCAAAACTAAAACGTTAAGCCAATGGCGAGGACAAGTTCACTGCTCGAACTTGTTCTCAACTGATTGCAAAAATTTGGTTCTGAAAAATGGATGCCGTAAAACCTCCTTCTGGCACTTGCTCTGCGGCACGAAAAACAATTTACATAGGATAGACCCTGTTTTTTAGACTGCTTGTTCAATCTGCATGTCTGCCTGCCATAGATGTCGTGTTACTAGAGAGAGTAGGGAAATTTGATTGTTGGTTTTGCCATTGCTTTATTGTTTAATTTTCCTAAAAAGCAAGCTTGGAAGAATATTTAGTTTGATTAGGTAGCTGAAAATAATGATTGAGTATCCTTTAGCCAGTAAAATGGATACTGTGTACCACTGTTAGTGCCAAGTGGAGATCGGCGCTTTTTTGTCATTTTGCTCAGAATAGTACCCAGTTTTATCGGTTAGCCTCTTGGTGCGCCAACTAAACTCTTTCTATGCAGACACCTGCCATCTGCTGGTACATTCTACCCTCATGCTCAGTGAGTGTATGAAATGAAGTTGTATCCCTAGTCAACACTCGTTGAGCATGAGGGTAGAAAAAATTTCCATTGCAATAGTAATTTTTTTAGTCTGTACAATCGAATGTGAATATTCTACAGAAATCTCTCAGGTTGGGGCTAAAGAGGGTTAAACGAACACGTTTAATCATTTGCCTTAATTAGGAACCTGTCATTTCAAGATTCAGAGCCTGAATATCCAACGAGTCAAAAAATCCAACGAGACGAAAAATCCACTTGGGGATATTCAGGATCGTTGGATATTCAGGATGGTTAGATACTCAGACACGTTGGACATTCAGTCCTTGTCGGATCTTTCGTCTCGTTCGACATTCAGAATAGTTGGACATTCAGTGTCAATTGGATATTCCGTCTCGATGGGTGTTCAGTCACGGTGGACATTCCTGCCTGGTTGGATCTTCCGTCTCGTTGGATATTCAGACTCGTTGGGCATTCCGTCTCATTTAGACATTATTTTTCAATGGATATTCGTCTCGCCCGCCACGTAACCAAGTGGATACTTGATTTGAGCAATGCGTTTCGCATTGTTTACGTATTTGAGCTGGTAAATATTCAAATTTCTTTTAAAAAATGCTGGTTGCTCAGGCGGATTCAGGTTGGTTAAACTTAGCGGTTAAGATCGACACAATTTTGAAATTGCCTGACGGCTTATAAATAATTGTGCTTAGATTTAACTTGTTCATTATTATGTAGACCATCCTATTTGAAGGAACCGCTGGCCATTGTTCGTTTTGGAGAGGGATGCGTGTGGTTTTCACCGGCTTACGCGCGTCTCGGGGGTGTACATAGCTTCCTCCCACCGGAGTCTGCTTTTTGGGGTTATCGGAGGAATTCGGGTGTCGTTGTTCGCCGGTGCCTCCTCTACCAACCCTTTTCGGCCTTTGCCGAAGCACCATGGCTGGCTGCTTGATTGAGACGGCGGCTGAGACTGCAGTGGGAGCTGCATGCCTGCCGGACCAATCAGCCGCCTCCATTTTATCACCTGACCCGGCTCTCTGCGTGGGGATGATCGGGAGCGTGATGACGCGGCGAAAGAGAGGCGTAGGACGTAGCTTCCACCGCAGTTTCAAGTTTGGGGTGAACGGAGTATAGGATAGCGAAACTACGAAGTTGTGAGATAGTTTTCGTGAATGGGTTTGGCGTGGCACCGAGTAGGCTCCGGCCGTTTGTACTGCCGAAGTTACGGGCGTGTCACCTCGAGTCCGTTGCAAATATGATCCGTACTAATGAGCATGTTGGGTGGCCCCCAGTCGACAGTTGGGCGGTGGACACCCCGTGACCCCGATAGATGTTAAAATTATTGATTGGCCGCCCAAGAGTGGGAGGAGGCGAGAACTTTTAATGTCCGGCGACAGGGCGGGAAAGAAGATTCGATTTGGGGGACTGGGAACCGAAGTATCCGAGGGCCGGGTGTTCTTGCTCTGATGTAAATTGTATCGCCGTTGTTGCGCTTTCAATTAAACGTGACCGCCCCGGTTATTGAAAAGTCTACCACCGTCGTAACGTGTCAGCAGAACCGAACAATTTTATATGTCCTTTTTTCTTTACATCCTTCATCAATGTTTACTTTCGCTAATTTTGCGAAACACCTAGAACTGCTGAAAAATATGAAGGAAAAAAGACGTAGAACTCCGCGGAGCCTTAACTGCAAAAAAACCTAATATTTATTTTAGAAGCATGTCTTATGTAGGTTATTGCTTTATTAATAAATGTTTGTGGCAAAAACGAGAAAAGGCTATGGCAGTAATTAGGCTTCACGAATAAAATGTAAACACATACAACAATCAGTGATTGGTGCACACCAGACCAACTGTTTAGACAAAAACGTTACGGAGAATGTTTCCGCTTTCGGCACCTTTCTCCACGTCTTCAAAAGAGGACAACTTGATCAGCGGAAAACATGACACATTTATTCACATCATGCGTCACTAAACGACTTTGGTTGCTTTTGTTATTTTTAATCTTTATTATTTATTTATTTTGAGCCTGCGGCGCCTGTATCAGGCATTATCGCAGAGGGCGAACAAACATTAAAAAAAACTTTCCGCATTTGCGGCACAAACAATTTCACTAGGCAGTGCATTCCATTCCTTGGTGGTCTAACAAATAATAATAATAATAATAATAACTCTTTCCCCATCCCGTCCTGGCACGGAGATCACGTAACTTATGTGATCTTTACGTTGTTAAATATAATTTGAAGCATTCCAGCAAGCCCTTTCACATAGGATACAAAAATGTGCAATGAAAAAAAGGTCCTGGATTATCATATTTATTTGGGAGCAGTATGCTCGATAAATTACAGAAATGAAATAAACATAACACATTGGATATCCAGCCTCAGAGGACATTCAGACCTTGTTGGATATTCCGTCTCGTTGGATATTCAGTCGCGATGGACATTCATCCCTGGTTGGATCTTTCATCTCGATGGATGTTCAGTCACGGTGGACATTGAGGCCTGGTTGGATCTTCCGTCTCGTTGGACATTCGGACTCGTTGGACATTCCGTCTCAATTGGACATTTCGTCTCGTTGGACATTCCGTCTCGCCTGTCACGTGACCAATTGGATCTTTTGACTCGTTGGATCTTCCGTCTCGATGGATATTCAGGCCGCAAGCGTTCGAATTTCCCGCTGTTTTCTTGCCGCATAAGAGTGACGGCTCTTTGAGTTTACGGCAGACGGCATCCGCAAGGGAGTTGTCTCAAGCTCTTCTTCAGATTTTTCTTCGTTAATGTCATCTACTACTTCATGTTCTTCAATGAAGCTTGCCGGAGAGCTTGAAGATGGGTCACTCAACCGTACAGGCTGAAAGTTGCTCACCCGTGCGTCGAAAACAGTTCTGGCAGAGCATATCCGTCGACAGAACAGTAGCAGCTTTGGTCGGAGGCAGGATTCTTTTCAATGCATCTATGGTTGAGGTCGGTTACGGGCCGAAAATATCGGTTGCGGTATATCACTCGCTTATGTCTCTCAAAGTAGTCGGCACAGTACTTCCTTTTAACGCTGAAACTGCAGCCATTACTGAAGCGTGGACGTGCGAAATACGAGTAACCACCTACTTCCAAGTTCAAACCCATGTGTTATTTCTTGCCGCGTTCTTTTGCGTGCTTATTATCTCTCTTCTTCTATTTTTGACTTCTTATTGTTTAAGTATCGACGATTATGTGAATTTAATAGCTGAAAAGCATCACGGAGAAAAAACGCGCGTATGTCTTTTCATTTAAAGGAACCCTGAAAGAAGAAAAACTTTTCTTAACAGTCTAATTCGGACAAGTGTGTCAAAAAATAATATTTTGCGCAAAAAAAAAGAAAAGAGCAATATTGACTGCGAGAGATTTATTTGACATTCTGCGCGCGAAGTCCATGACGTCACGGGTCATTCCGTAATGACCATCTCGGTCGTGAAGGAGAAGCCGATCCACCTCTCCTCCACGCGCCCGAAATGCCGAGAGAGAAAACAAGTGGAAAGGAGGTGACTGCCGACTAAATCGCGTCTCGCGCCGTCAATATTGCTCTAAACTTCTTTTTTTTCGCGTAAAATTAATTTTTTGACACGCGTGTCCCAACCAGACTGTTAAAAAAAAATTTTTTTTTTCTTTTCAGGGGCTTCTTTAAAAAGAACGGGAAGTAATAAATAAGAAAAAAAACTATAATAGGATCAGGCGATAAACGAGGACAGCAAACTTTGAGGGAAACGTACAAAATCACATAGACGAACTTAAAAGAGATAGACGCAGACAAAGGGCTCCTCTTTGGTGTGGTGCTTGCGTGCCCGAGACAGTGGTTTTGCCGGGAACTGTCAATAAACACAGCGGTTAGTGACTACAGATGCATTGCGACCCATGCGTAAATAAGGTTCCGCGCATTCATGAGATCTGCATGATAAAGTCAAATGTCGGCTCTGTTCGTCTCCTTCTCTAGACAACCTTGACTAAACGGAGCCAGGCAAGTTTGCGCAGTGAGGTCCTATGGTGAGAGGAGGGCAGTTGGAGAAGGCGAACCGGTCCGCTACATAGCCTCGGTCGGAGGCACGAGGTCAACAAAGCTTATCGTAGGGCGTAGTCTGAGACCGTCATTGATCTCCCTCGCGCTAAACAAAAGGGACCAGCGTTCGAGTTAGTTCGATTAACAACAGAGTGCTATCTACAAGATGAGCGTTGATACCCCATTTGATGCAAAAAAGAACTGTCTGCTTAAATACATATATATATTTTATTTTGAAGACGACTCCCTTTGAAGAAAGCATTACGTGACTGTCAGAAATATTTTGTTTGTGATTTCTTAAACCACGTAAACAAATATATAACCAGATATCCAACTTCTCTTGGTGAAACGTCGGCTGCTGCTTTCGGAAGCTTTAGGTTCTTATTACCAGCATCGCTCCTGTTTGTGTTTTATAGTTAAGGAGGATGGCGAGAAGCTTCCCTAGCCCTAAAATTTTAAGGCAAAATTATAGAGATAAGAAATTTTTAATCACTGTTCTTTCTAACTATAACGGCTTTTGCAATAAGGTGTTTGATTTCTTTCAGAAACCAGGCTATCGTGTATATAGCATAGGTTGCCATATGCAGAGTTCACTTAATCGCACTCTTCTTCGGTGATTTATTCGGTAAGAACTCTCGCCCGCCAGATCTCGAAATATAATGTCTCAGCACGTGCCGCTCTCAGACTGCAGGTTCAATCACTGTTAACATGAATGCTTCATTTTGCCCTCCGTAACGTGCCTCAGATGTTCCAGGAGTTGTCGTGAGCATATGTAACAGCAAACGCATCATAATAAACTGGCTTCTAAAACAATTTGTTATTATTGAGGCCGCCAGTCCCATTGCGGTGAAACCAGCATACTTGAACCGAGAATTGAGTGACGGGCTTAAAATTGGCTTATTTAACTAGTTGTCCCCGAAATACAACAAAAATATTACATCCAAGGCTTATATACACTATTTCTACACCTTATGGGCTATGAAGTAAAAAAGGAAAAAAAATGTATTTTTTTAGAAAATTGATTTCAAAATTTGCGTATCTTCACTTTTTGTACATATTTGGGGCGAAATCAAATTTGCTCAATAAGCTCGATGAACAAGAAACAGTATACCAATCGATAGCTTATATAAATAGCTACGTATCCATATATGTCTCATGACATTTCTACTTACCGTTCGTTTGATATAGCTATCTCAATATTAGTCAAGATTGCTCCGGGTGGCATGTTTGCGATTTTAAGTTGAAATAAACATAAATGGTAAAGGACTACAATTTACCTCTACAAACAGCCCGCATTGCGTACTTCTAGTGTTAAAATTATTGTGACTAAGTGAGAAGTCAATATTTTGCAAAGACCTACAAACTTGAGAAAAACTCGAATCGCGATATTCACGCATTCCACCCGGCAGCGTTTCATATTTTGTTACTCTCCAACTACATATTTCTAATTTTTTGAAGGCAGTTTTGTTTAATACAGTGATTGGGATTTCACATATATATTTTTTACAAATAATTCTAAGGACCCACCTTGACAAGGTGGTCGAATTAAAATAAAACCACACATATATTTGAACACTAGCGGCGACATGTTGCGTGTAGGCGTGCTGGACGTGCCAAAGAGAGGCCAGAGGAGAGAGACCGCGACGTTTGGCTCGGCATAAAAGAACAAGGCGCTCTTCGACCGAGCCCGTAGCAAAGCACTGAAGAAATACAACCTTGTCCTTTATTAAACTGCTTAAAATACCTTTTCTACATTTTGACCTCCCGAGACTAGGAACCAAAAGGGGACAACACACAAATAGACCTGTTTGTGTGTTTGTGTGTTATCCGCTCTCTCTTGCTGGTATCGGGTGTCCCAGATGTTGAACGTTCACCAGCTCGCCTGCATCCTGTCCGTTGTTTCTACCATTTTTATTTTACTTAATAGAACTTCTATTGCGCTTGAGTGCCTGCTTTGTCATCTAAAGGTCATCCCTGAATCTTCGTTCTTGAACTTGGTTGGAATTTCATCCGGCTTCTTAATGTACCCACGTGGACAATATGAGCATCAAAGGCCCGATACACTATTTTTGTGCTCCTGCGGTCTCCACAAGCTCGGTTACCTCTCAACCTGTCGAACAGTTCGGAGTATATATAGAACTCCTACTTTTCATTCCATTGCTGTTTTGGTACCCATAGCTCTCTGAAAAACTTACAGGTATTTACGCTAAAAAAGCACGAAGGTCTGTTTCAACTCGTAATGCCAAAATAGTATTTCAACTGGTCCAATTCTCGACATTGTTGCGCGTTAGGCTTCTTCGTCGTGTACACCTACAGTGGGACGTTGAGTGTCTCAGTTGTACCGCTCGGCGTTCCTGATGCCAGACAGTGTGCCGCAGGCCGTGCTACAATTTTTTAATGTTTTCTTTCTTTACCTTTCATAAGATTGCGCGATGTATGTTATCGCGGACAATACGAGATAAACAGTGTTTCACGCTTCTTTGGCGTAAGTGCCAGTTTTTGAGAGAGCTCTGCTCCGAACTAGAAATGTAATGCAAAGTTGATGTTCCATACTTGGGACTGTTTGACAAACTGATAGGTTCAGGGCTTGTGAGGACCTTACAGACGCACAAAAAGGTCGTATCTGGTGTTTCAGCTCATATGGTTCGCGGGGGTATACAGTCTCCCACGCTATGAAAGACTGGTTCGCTGGTGGTGGCGCTTGACACAGTTTGATCAGTGGTGATTTGTTTTAGAGTATAGAATAAAGGTTCATTTAGCTCCGCAACGCAAGCAATATATGGGCCTGATCAAAGCGAATCCTGCACATCCGACTCAAACTGGATCGCCGAAGGGCTCTTTTTTATCGTTGAAGTCTCTACAAACGCCAGGTGCCATTTGAGGCTCCATCAATGCACTATTGGAAGCACGCAACAGATAAAAGAGGAGCGCCATCTGCCTTGCTATACTTAAGTGGAATTGCGATTTAGGATGCCCGTCGGACAACCCTAACCCCATTTAAGTCATACCTCAGTTACACTTGTGGTGCGTGCAACTAGCGTTGCCCGTGAAACTAGGGTATCAAGTTAAAATATCTTAATCGAACTTAGGCATCGAACACAAAGCGCGAGCCGGCTCGACACGAAGCATATGTAGTCCGTCTTGAAAAATTGTTTCGTGCCATAGCTTCCGTTACGGCGAGTGCGGTGGAGATTGTGAGGACATATCTTGAACTTTAGGACTATTTACCCGCTGTTTCGAGCGGAGACCAGAGCGCAGCCGGCAACGTGCGTGACGGAGAAGTGCGATTCCGATACTGATAGAGGCTCTGTTCTGTCACGGATGCTCGTCCGCTGTAGCGGGGTAGAATGGCTGCGAGATTGAATCGCGCAACTTCATATGCGGGGCCTTGAAAATGATGTTCGATCGGAAAACGGTGCGTGGGCTCAACCCGTTATATCTTTTGTTCGAGGAGACATGCGATTGCGGTTAGATTAATGTCTTTCGTCAGCTGCAATTTGTTTGATTACGGGTTTGGATCTCGAATCCAGGCTTGTATTACGACAATTGCATTCAGGCAAAAACAAAAACTGCTTTGTGTCTACCTCTTTAACATCCCCCCCCCCCCTCCCGGCCCTTTCCCCCGCTCCGAGTGTTACGGTTTACCTGCTCACTATAATAAATGCCTAATGAGTAAAATGACATTCTAATCGAAATACCTAAATTAAAAAAAATTAACCGCAGCACTTGAATTTTTTTTTTGTTTTAGGGCCGATGTAATTACCCACACTAATATAAGATATTAAAGATACCATGTAATGATACATGGTTTGAATTTTCTATGTGCTTTCTGGAAGAGACACGAAGGAACTAGGAACGTGATATTCTGTTTTGGAAGTTCGAATTTAGACGCGAAGTATAGGTATCGACCGAGAAAATGAAACTCGGCTTTTCGGCTCGCATGGAGAAACTTTGCAATACAGAATGCTGAAACTAGGCGAGAATATTACGCGAGGCAGTGGTGGTACAATGCGTAAGTTTGAGCACATAGCGCAGGGGTGACTAAGCTGTGGCTCGCGAGCCGCATACGGCTCTTTGCGTGTTAAAGTGCGGTCCGCGGCTCCCCCCCTAACCCCCCCCCCCCTTCTTTTCCCGCCACTCGCCCGCTTCCCTCCCGGTCACACAAGCACTTCGCCAAAAAGACAAATGGAACGCGTTTTAAATCGAAAGACAGGTTGCGGTTTGGTAGTCTTGTGCTTCTGCTACCTTACGTACAGTTGGACTGTTTGACTCGGATAGATGGAAAGTAGTTCGAGTTTCGTTTATTGCTCTAGACAAAAGTTGCCCCCCCCCCCCCGCGGCTCTTGGAAGTTTTGTGGTTTGGTTTGTGGCTCTTAGGCCGGGTCAGTCTGGTCACCCCTGACATAGCGTTACCTGGATAAAAAGATATACTAAAGAAAAATTGTCTTTATGAATCGACATCCAGCTAAGTCTAATATTTGTCAAACCAAGATTTGAGATTGTACGCGCCTGTAGCATTTATGTGAGTAACAAAACTTGACAGCAAGAAAGCAAACATTATTATCATTCTCATACTGATAAGTTGTTTTCACCGAAATATATGCTACAGTGTCGCCCAGAATCTGAAAGTTCGGTTTGATGAATATCTGGTTTAGGCGGACATCGACTTACAGAGAGATATTTTAGTAGGGTACATTGTTGGGCTATGTTGGTTCATCTTAGTTAAAAATATTAAATATCGCTAAAAGACAAGGACAAGAAGTATACAGGACAAGCGCTTGTCCTGTATACTTCTTGTCCTTGTCTTTTTCGCGCTATTTTATATGTTTAACCGAGAGATATTGTTTTTCTTTAGTATCTTCTGATTCAGGTAACGTCCCGTGCTCACACTTCCGCATTTTGTCACCTCTGCTAGCGTCACATTCTTGCGGAGTTTCATCCTCCTGCGATGCGAAGTTTATTTATACGGGACGAAAAAAAGGCTCAATTTCTCAATCGATCCCTGTATATTGCCGCTCGCAGTGCCGAGCAAACAGCGCCCGGTCACGGTGAAGATTTGCATTTATTCTTACTCTGGTCGTAACTTTCATCATTTCGCCTTAGTTTCTTGTTCTCAAAAGTGTCTGTTCATTCTCACCCCGAACGCTCGATGCTCGAACCTTCTCGGCCGAGTTTTCTCGATGCCGACGCACACTAGATAAGGAGCGGCCCGCGAACCTTGTCGAGTCAGTCTCGCTCTCGCTTCCTGTTACGCCGCCAAATCGCCGCCCGCTTTTTTCTTCTGTCTCGACGCTCGTTTTTTATTTTGCTAGGCTCAAGTTCGTCAATTAAACCTTTCTTTTCAGTTCATAATTGATCGTCTCTTCGCCTTACTCCGTGACAATATTTACTTTTTATTACAGAAAAAGTAATCGTCACTTCCTCAGTATTCTCTAATCCGCCCTGGTTCAAACGGTGCCAGGTCACAACAAGGCAAAATGCTGCCTAAAAACCGTTAGAACATTTTAATTTTTCTTTTTTAGAAAAGGCTGTTTTTTGACATTCTGGGGACCTGGCAATAAGCTCAATCTTTTTATACAAATCTATGAAGTCTTTTATTTCGTATAAAGTAAATCACCGAAACAGAAAATGACGTTCGGCTTTCCCAACATACAGCTCCCTTGAAAACGAAGGTGACGTCAACAGTGAACCGTCGGTTTCGGAAAAATTTAGGAGTCATGCGCTTAGATGGCGTGGTGAACTGTAGTGGCGCTTAGTGGTTTGAGAGCGTTGTACCGCGTTGCGACTGCAAGCCAGGACAGTGGTGCCTTCGTTTTCAGCTTGCCGAGGCTGCTCCTTGAAGAGGTTGCCACGTTTCACACGGAGCGTGGATGACCAGTGGTCGTTTGTCGACGCAACGCAGTCAACCCATTCAAACGCATTCAAATGCAACTCTGTGTATGGACCTTATTTTTTGTCGACATTGTTTATTGACAATCGCGTTGCGAGCGGTGCAATCAAATTACCAAGAACAACAATAGTTGCGTGTCGCTGCTACGTATACCATGCGCGACAGAACACCATGACAGGCTCAACGCGGACTTCAATCAGCTTTACTAACCCAAGACATGACGGAAGTATGGTCCAGCTTGATGAGGCTCGGCGTGAAAGCGACGGAGTCTTGGGCTCGCGCAGGGACATGTACCGATGTATCAGTACACCAAAGGCGCAAAAAGGTCTCGTTGGATGAAAAGCTGGATGGATGTGAAGGAAAGCATCGGGCGGGCGGGCGTGCTAGACGAGGTATGACAGAAGCGTTTTTTGATATGGACCCCGACGAGTATTGAAAACTGCAGTGCGTCAGCCTGTAACAGTTTCTGCAGCTCCATTCACGCGTGGAACTAAGAATCGCGCGACAAACCGGAGAGAACACAATGATTCGCCAATTTTGTTTTACAAAAAAAAAAAACACAACTTTGTGACATATGTACCACACTAAACGCTTTTCAAGTTAAAAGGAAACTGAAGTGGTTCTGTATTTGACGAAAAACACCGAAATCGTCTTCATTTGGCCTCCAAGATCACGAATATCAAGATTATATTTTGTTTTCAGTTTGGTGCACGGAGGCTGCAGAAATGAATTTTTAAAGTTACTTTTAAGTCACACGGGGCGTGGCGTGATACTAGGAGTTTTCGGAATTCCTGCTCTCGTGCACCTTCAGCGCCTGTGAAAGCTATGACCGTGCACTCTTGCTATTTCGAAAAGGTCAGAAATACACATCAAGACTGACGTCATGACTGACGTCAGTGCGGAAAAATACACCTGACAAGCTTGGAAGTGCACGCGCTGCCCACACGAGCGACACCCGCTTGGCGCCCCAAAGATCCTAGTATGACGTCACGACTGGTCGGAGGTTTTTCGTGTTTCCTCGCGTTTCGTTACATTCTCGGGGAAAACGAACGTGATATTCAAATTCACGGGATAAAAATACGCCAGGATTTTCTTCTAACTCGTTTGTTTCAAGAAGTGTATCAGCTTTTCTTTAAAGTATCTCGGCTATTCAGTCTTTTCACTCCGCGCGCCCACGAGCCGAAATATTGTTTCATTTTTGTTGCAAGAATTTGTTCTGTCAAGACATAAATATATTAAAAAAAATCGTTGCTACTCAATAAAAAAGAACAATAAAAAACTTGAAATTTTCTAAACAGCTTACGACTGAAAACGAGGACGCGCGGACTATCGATCACTTTGACCAATCACCTGACGTGCCTCGATTGATGTCAAGGTCCACGTTACCCATAAGCTGGATCTTTTTCGCAGTCTAGGGCGTCAATCTCATCGGTCCCGGTGTGATTGTTGCTTGTTCTGTTAAACTAATTTGCGCGACGCGCAAGCGCGACATCGGGCTAAAACTTCGTTAAAATTACCTGGAAGACACCTGACATGTATATCAATCGTTAAACTGAACTTCAAGGTCGTCTTCATGGTCCCTTCAAGGTTTTTTTTTTTTTTCCACAGATTCGCGTTTGAGTAATGACGAATTCCACTCGTAGTTTCGGCGCGTTCCGGGATCGACTTTTTTGGAGCGCGCGTCCGCCACTGGTCGTTTGAGATCAACCCGGATGTCTTTCGCACGTCTCTTTGGAGCAGCGCCGACTACGGATCACGGTTCGGAACGCCCAGATCTCGATCGGCCGATCTTCCCGGAGACGAGCGGGAGCCAATCTCTGGGAGACGTGACTTCCTGCCTCGCCGAGCATGACGGGAACGGCGGGAGACCGACGCGTGATGGCGCTTTCCGGAAATGACGAGAGCCCAGCGCAATGGGGAATGCCGGGACGACAAGTCGGTCACTCCCGGAGGCTTGTCGTCTTCCGCTGGTGGAGTCGGAGGCGCGGTGGCTCCGCACGAATCTCATGCTCCGTAGCGGATTTAGGCTAGTGATCCAAAACGACCATTGGAATTATCGTTTTGACACGCTTGTCACCGCTTACGACGAGCGAACACAGTGGCGTCATCTACCGGGCAGCCCTGGATACCTCCCGGTCTCCCTACAGTTTTGAGTATCATCCTTAGGCATTACTGTGTTATCACGGATAAAAAAGTAGGCTTATTTAAAAACTGAAAATAAATGTACAATAAGGCGAACTCGCACCCGTAAATAAAGCAAAAGAACAGCGTGCATCCCGTGACGGTGACAAGGGACCAATGACCCAATGTTGCCGGACTCAGCTTCTTTTGTACATACTCCGTTGTCTAGAACATTCCGAACATGAACGAGCGCTACGTTACAAGATGAGAACGTTCTAGACGAGAAAGATAGAATGATAACTTAGGATGGTTGGGCCCTAGCCCCGTGCCTTCCCGTGGGAGACACGCGCGAGGCCAATTCGGTCATGAATTTGTCTATAGAAATCACTTTAGTAAACGTAGCCCTCGAGAGCTGTTCTGACCTTCCCTAGCAGCAAGTCAGATGCCGCTCGTAAAGTACACGATTGTTTAATCTCAGTTTTATGTGTCATCACTGTCATTCTGTGGATGTAATCGCACTTTTTTCAATCGAAGCGACGAAAACCGCTGGTGTATTCTTCCGCGTCTCCAAGGGGCCGGTCTCGGGACATTAACATGTCTCGTTAACCGCGGCGTTTATGTGTGGCCTGCATGGGACGTCATAGTACATACTGGTTTTCATGCAGTGATGCAGAAGCCACGTGCTCGGCAAGCAATGGCCACCCCAATGGCCGCTGATGTGACCTCAGTGCAAGCCATGTTTAGTCTCCACTGCCATAAGCAAACCGCTGGTGTCTCCTTTTTGACACGCTTCAACAGACCCTTTTCAAAAGTTCGTCTACCTACCACGTGCAGAGTCAAACTGGACGCTCTAATGGCGGCGCTACGCAGCTTCTCCACCCTTGGAGAAGCGAGCGTCTTCGAAAGCATGCCATAGAAAAGCGGAGAATCCATTCTAACAAGTTGGTCCTATTGTAAGTCGCACTTAGATTCACAAAATCGGGAGTGTTTGAAGGTAGACGATCTTGATCTCCTATCACCGTCATTAGTGCGGAGAAATTGGAGCTATTGAGACTGCCACTAGATGGCTCTGACGTTTGGAAAGGGTCAATTGCCGGTGTTAATGTTCGTCTCGTGCAAAAGCTGCCTTTAACAACACAACGAATGCAACTACCTGTGTACGTCATTTGACTTATTGTTTTCATTATCTCGCATTTTGCGTAATGTCTTAAAGGGCGCTGAACCTTTTCACCCTTTAAAAAGGTTCCTGAAGAAGGCATTCTTAGATTTCCAATTCTAAATTTCTCTCCTTTACGCAAGTTTTTACGCGGGAAAATGTATTCGGCTACACTCATTCTTTTCAGCGTTGCTACTGCACATGCCGGTGATGTATCGATTCTATTTATGTAAACGCTTGTGCATTGCGTTTTTCTAAGTCCCGGAAAATCGAATTTTCCATTTCCCTTAGGCTAAATCCTCCGAGCTTTTGGGCAGGGTAAACATTTATCATGGAAATTCCGCACACAATATTGCAGACAAGAAATAATTTGTATTACGGCATGTACTACACCCCGAAAGGCGTAGGGTTTATATAGGCTTGGGTAGACTTACTGCACTGATTGTATTCATAGATTCTTTCATAGTCGCTGACAAATAAGGCGCACAGGGTGTGGCTTAATATTGTCACGAATGACAAGTGATAAGGCGACAAAAAGTGAAGTAAACTAAACGTTTAATGGGGCGAACTTGTGCCCAAAAATAAAAGGCAAAAGAAAGATAACAATAGAGCGTCGCGGGCGTCGATAGCGGTGTAACAGCAGGATCGAGCGTTTGGGCGAGACTGACTGCAGATAGCCACGCGGAGCACCTTATGTACACGTGTGGGCTTCTGGAATAATCGGCCTAGAAGATTCGGCGCGTAGAACATTTTTACCTAGAACAAGCAACAGTGTCCTCGAAATTACGAGAAATCTAAATTGAAAGAAAATAAAAGACGCGGCGCTCCCAGGAATCGAACCCTGGGATACCGCACGAGAGTCAAGTGCGGTAACCACTCGGCCACGCACGCGCTCGCTCGCCGACGCGCGTGGCAATATTATAATCTTGATTCTTGCTTCGTGATTGCTTCTTTCGTGTTCTTATCGTCTAATACCGCAATCCTACTGAATGTAAAGAAATAATGAGATGCTCGTCAGTCAGCACGCCCTTCACTTAGGTTGTCAGTGGTTGTAGGAGAGGCCTCATATAAATATATGCCGCTATATCTCCCGATAACAGGACGGGTTGATTCGGACACTTTATTGCGTTCGTATTCTATAGGGTGTCTCAAATAGCGACTAGGCTATTTAAATCGACCGCAAAATTTGGTTTCTTAACCCATCGTGCTACGATTTTGTGCAGCATTGCCCACAGCGGGTGCATTTTTTTCTATAAAATTTGCAAAGAGTGAACTTACCCGAAGAAAAAGTAAAGAAAGCAAAAGTATTAATTTCTATGGAAACCCAGCGAAGCCACCGGTCTTCAATCAATAGGGCGCACTATTGTTTGAAGACGGGTGACTTCGCTATGTTTCTATAGGAGTTAAGACTATTTCTTTATTTACAATTTCCTTAGGTAAGTTCGCTCTTTACAAATTTTATAGAAAAAATGCACCACTTGTGGGCAAAGCTGCAGAACATCGTATAGCGCGATAGGTTAAGAAACCGAATTTTGCGGTCGATCTAAAGAGCCTGGCCGCTACTTGATACACCCGGTACTATATTGAAATAATGCCTTGAAAGACACAAGCAAAATAAAATTGCGACTTGGTTAACACAAACCTAGTGATTATATGTTTTTATATCTGTGACTAAAGTTGCGAACGAAATTCTTGTATTCTTAACCAAATGTGGTAATTTTGTTTTTATAGATTTGTCAAGGTCCTTTAGCTTAAGCAGCACGCTTACGTGCTGCTGGCTCCAAACAATGGTTTGGAGTTGTCCCTTAATTTCCGCACGATTGCGTCATGTAAGTTCCATGCCGTCGGCCAGAATCCTGGCGTCGTCGCAGCAACGGTGGTACGAGGAAAAAGTACGAGCGTTCCATAGTAATTTTGGCCGGGACTTCTAGCACCAACCGCCAGGGTCGCGACATCCGACAGCATGACACTTTGGCTCCTGTGAGGTCGTTTGTTGCCACTTCGGGATTACTTTTAATGTAAAGGTGCGACAGGACCCTGAACGCACCAGTCAAAGACGAGTTCTAAAGAATAGTATTCCACACTTCAGTCAGCCAAAGGGCGTCACAAATAGGTAGAAAGCGAAACCGGGGTCATCACACCAGAAGCAGCTGTTTGCTTATTCAACGTCTGACGTACGTCAGGTATACGTAAAGACCATGCACTTGGTTTCTCCTATTACACCTACAAATTAAGAGAGGATGCAAATGTGGGTTATTAATGCGGAACGCCAATTGCACTGTACGTGCACGGAATGCACAATCACGTATTGTTTGTGTTTTGCAGAGTTCCAAACTGCCAGAAATGCTTTCACGTTGTTGGGCATTTGAAAAAATTTCTCTTCGCGCTTTTCTTAGCCTGGGTTTGTTCAGATTAGGTGCACCATCGAAGCGTGGTACAAGAGATTAAGATTATAACCATTATTAGTAAAAACTTGGCAACAAGGTAATCTAGATTATTCAGTTCCTTTGTTTCTTGTGGTATGGCACTCTAATAGCAACTTGAAGTCTAGGGAAGTCGCATATCTTCTCATGAGCTGCATTTTAAGAAATGCATATGAAAGTATAAATAGTGTTAACGAAACACGATTGGAAGATGCCTCCCCCTTTTTCCCCCCGATTTCCCAAATCTGTTCCGTTCGAACTATTCACATGATTATAGGCTTGCTGACCGTGGTTTGCTTTTATTGCATTCCATTTCCAATATATTTACATTGCAGAAGGGCTTTCTTATTTTTGTTGAGTTAATTGTCCTTTGTTTGTGAAAGGGAACTTTGCTGGGAGATCTAGGTACGATTTTTTATATAAAAATGATACCGGGACTTGTGACCACCGTTTTGTTACTCCCTCTGTACCGAGAAGTTTGTCGCGGGTATAGAACGGTCGCATAACAGGAGCGGTTACGTTTCAGGTGTCGTGTATCCGGTTCTGATTGAAAGCAGAAGCGGCAACTCAAGAGGCGCTGTTCAACTTTCTAAAGACTACGTCATAGACTTGGAAGAATCCAGTGTTTTAGGGGACAGTCTGTACTTTAGCGAGGCTAGGTATGGAAACGTGAATCATGAATTGGTAAGGAAAGATAACCTTTCACAAGAAGGCATGCTTCCGCCTCAGGGTTCGAAATTCACTTAATTTACTTATAAAATAAACATTCCACCTGTTTATTCGCTCAAAAGTTATTTGATGTGTCCGCTAGTGCCTTTAGAGGTTTTCGTACATTTCAAAATGCCGTTCAAGCAGAATTGTCTCCGCTATTAATAACGCATATAACGCACATTTGTTTAAATGACGTGCCGACTCCCACGATTTATTTTTTTACATTCTTTGAGAAAGTCTTACTTCCTCGATAATTTATGCAACCATTCGCTCCGATATTGTTTCTGCGTCTTGTTGAATATCATTGCATGTAATTATTTACTGAGTTTTTATAAAATGCCACATTTTGCACCAAAAAAAACATGAGCAATTCCACTCTGTGAAGGTGGATGACCAGCGAAGAGGTTTTGCACACGACACAGACGTGACAAAGAACTTTGAACAAAGGCACGAACAGATTTATTGCCCTGATCGGTGGTCATCGTGACGAGCCGGTGGAAAAAAGACACCCGCGACGGAACCGCCACCCGGCGGAAAGCACACACGAGCGACAGGACCGCCAACCCGGGAGTGCGGAAGGAAAGGAAACTACGCTCGCAAGCGCTAGGAACGACGACAAAGAGAGGGCGGTGCGAGCGTAGACATGGCCGACACGGGTCTCACAGCACCAAATCTTTGAGAAACCTTTATTATCTACCTGAGAGCCTACTGATCTTGAAAATGGTGCCTATTGATAACTAATCTACTGAAAATGCATATCCAAGTGATGAGACTTATAAGCTTTTGCATAGAATGAAGCGATTTTGCACCAAATTCGGTATCTGAGTTTTTGTTGACGCACACAAAAAATCCACGAAACCCTAGCCATAAACTACTTCGCTGTAAAAATAACCGTTTAGCATATTTCCGCTGCTACCTTTATGTATATCACTTCGCAGTTATTGTACTCATAATATGTTCTTTTCAGATGGATACTACAGACATACGTAATAGTGTTTATGAAAATTCGGAACACAAGGCTTCCTTTACAATTACCGAAACAAATGCGGGAATTGAAATGGTATGTGCAACTATTTTTAAAGTACATATTCGTATAGGAACAATAAATACGTTTATACAAATGTACAGGATGGTATGCAATCGTTATTTATAAATCCTCTATTTGTTAACTACCTAATTTTTCGCGAACATTTTATAAACCTGCAGTGCTTTTTAAGTTTCGTAAAAATGAAGCTGTATTAAGCATATTGAAAGTTCACATCGCCACAGCGTCTGAAGGACATTATTTATGAAAAACTTTAGAAGTAAAATTTAGAATACTTTCTCCATAAATTGCATCCTAACCAATAACATTTTTAATAGGAATACAATTCTTTGTTTAGAAGATTTACAAACGGTCTGCAACGGGCAATGCTTGCAATATTTAGAAACATTTCACGTTTTACCAGGAAGGATACCTAAACTTTACTCATGGAATTAAGCCATTGAGAATACATGGCAAATCCGGCCGAATCCCCCACAAAATATTTCCCCTCCCAACGCCTGAGGATTCGATCCATTTTGAAAGTAAGTGACGCAATCAAAAATTATACTAGATATTTGTTGAAAATTCGACCTTTAAAGGCTAGACTTTACGAAGCGAAAATACTTCGAAGTTTTGAACGAGCGACGAATGTTTGCCTCCATAGTTCGCTCCGTGAGCGGCGTCAGTACTTGGGCGCTCTCAGTTATTTGCCACTTACTCTCTCGATGAATTAATTCAGCTCCAGTTTTTTGTCTAACAACACATTGTATTTAGACCGTGGCGAAACGAGCGCATTAATTGATTATCGTTGAAAAATTAAAAGGAGAAGTGCTTGCAAAGCCGATGGCCCCTCGATATTTCTTTATTTTTTTACTTGCATCATTTCAAGGGCTCCTGTATTAGTGATCTGAGTATGTAATCCGATGTTCAGTGTATTTAACTTGTGGATGATCTCAAATCATACCAATAATTAGCACTTTCTGAGTTCAGGGAAGAGGTGAGTGGTTTGGAAATCGGAAAAAGGTCCTTATATCCTTATACTCAAGATAACACACTTTAAGTGCATGCGTTCAAAGTTGCCGTTCTATTTTTCCTAAATAATTTAATTGGTAGCGCTTAGGAGCAGGGACTCAAACCGAAAAATAAAGGTTTCGGTTACGGTTACGGTTACCGCTTCCTGTTGATAACGGTTTCGTTTCGGTTTTTTACGGTTTCAATTTTTACGGTTTCGGTTACCGGTTACACGTTCCTAAAAACCGGTTTATTTCGGTTTTTCCAATAATGTGTTTAATTGGAATGCTAGACAGCCGTTTTATAATAAACGGTTTAAAGAAGTCCCACATATCCAACAACGTGAAATTCAAGGAGCTTAGAAACGTCTTAATACTTCTAATTGGTCAAAAGTTGCACACGTTTCTAGCTCCAACGCTTGTTCACTACATCTACTTACATTCTATAGTTTGATACCCGAGCATACGTGTTACTTCCGCTACTTGGGGATCATCGCATTCTATATAAAAAAATTGAAAAAAAATATTCCTACTTTGTTGTTGGGCAGCATTTGTAGATAACCCTAAGAAAGTTCCCACTGAGTTCTGGAAGAGCCATTCGCACCTTCTCGTCGCTATAGTTTATTTCAACCTAATACATGCAGACGAGTCTTCGCCCACACTGACGGAAGGAGCAGAACTATAGCCATCCTCTAGTAAAATACTGCTAAGTGCAATAAAGTAATAAAATTGAGAGCTGGGCTAGTTGGTGAAAGTCATACATAATATAAATGCAATAGCCCAAAAGAAGGAAGACTAAGGAGCTGAACGAACAACACAGAAACAACACAGAAAGCTGCAAAAATATGTCATGCGTTGTTCGTTCCTTTCCCTAGTCTTCGTTGTTGTGCCATGTTACACCTACGTCATGTTTGCTATTTCCAAGCAATTGCCTATGGTTATCGAAGCGCACGTCTCTCGCTGGCTGATTCTGTGACGCTAGAAAAATGGTGCATTTATATATAAGAAAAACTAAAAAAACCTGTGGACGCAAAAAATGAAAATAAAGTGCGGACGTACCTTATTTATACTGTATATGTATATATATATATATATATATATATATATATATATATATATATATATGTATATATATTATTTTTATTTGCGTCGTCAGGTATTTTTATTTTTGCATATATATAAGTGCACCATTTTTATAGCATCACAGAATCGAAAGCGATAGCACAGATTTATATATATATATATATATATATATATATATATATATATATATAAGCTGCCTCTCATCGCTGCGACGCAGCAGAGGTTGAGTTGCACTATCTCTCCACGGGGCGCAGGTGCCGCCGGACCTGAGATGCGCTCCGATAACAAACCGAAACCTAAAGACCCGTCGAATTTGTACGGTTATTCAAAAAGTCGTAAATGACTTCGCATGATATACTATCGTTCTGCGATTTGTTGATTCAGTGATTTTTGACGATGCTGAACAATTTTATATCTGAAACTATGCCCTTAAACCCAATATTAAAAAAGTTAATTACGCTGAAAATAATTAACTATAATTATATCGGACTTTAATAACTTTCGTAAAAGGCCCTGGCCCAGGTCCAAACGAAACAAGCCTTTATTGGTGCGACGCGTAGTTTTCACAATATCGAATGTGTCCACCTTTCATGAAACACCTTATATATATATTCGAAAATATGCAAATGAATATGAACAGTACGTACTTCATCGAATGAATCAATGTTTTCCGAAACCGCCGAAAGCCAAATTAAATGGCGGAGCCAAGATTTGAACTCTGGGCCTCCCAATGTCCTGTCGGGTGTGCTAATTATATTATATTATATTATATTATATTATATTATATTATATTATATTATATTATATTATATTATACAGGCCCCAGGCTACCTGGCATTTTGAATTCCTCTTTGTGGCTCTGGGTTTTTCCTTCTTTGTCCACCTGTTTAACACAGTTTCAGACCAAATTCCTCTTTCACCCAACTGACTTCCCTTTCTTCTGCGTGTTTGGTCGACTTTGCCGCACTGCCCACCGCTCCACCTTCCCCGCTACCCAACAGCGCATAGGCAGATGCCTCCGGAGTCGGTTTTGGATTACTTATAGGGGGCTATGCGCAGGCAATCATAGCCCCTCTGCCGAGGCTAATATACCTCTGGGAAGGACTCGCCGCGTTCTGGTGCGCGTGCATTGGCGAGAAAGGGACTCTTCTACAAGCGGACAACACAGCTCTTGGCTCTAGCGCGCGGTGCAGCTCGCTAGTGCACATGCGCTACGTAGCTTTGCCTTGGGACTATTGCCAGTGCCGTTTCTCTTCTTTTTCTTAATAAAGATATCTCAATAAAATGGGTACCGTCGGTCATGAGCCCCGCCGACCTGCCGTTGTGGGCTTGACACGCGATGGCAAGCCGGCGGGCCATTGAGTCCTCGCGCTCTCAGCGCGAGACATCTTTTCCTTCTCGTGCAGAGGGCGGCGGACGAATCGAGGAAACGTCCGAACGGTTTCCTGAGCTTTTCAATAAATGTTAATAAATAAATAAATAAAGAAAAATGGCACAGGGAATAGCCCAAGGCAGCTCGTCCATGGCCGCAGCGCAGCGCGAGAGCGAAAGCTCTGTTCTCCGTGTGCAGAGTGCTCCTTTCTATACTCTGTTTCACCTATGATGTACCGCAGAAAAGGCCACAAGCGCGAGCTCCTTGCTCTGGGGCAGATCTCGGCGGCACAAGCTCTCGTGACTTAAGAGCAGCTGCCAACGCTATGAGCTCGCGCTTCTAGCCTCCGCTGCGGTGCAACATAAGGTGAAACGGAGTATGTGCACGCGCACCACAACACGGCGAGTCCTTCCCGAAGGCATATTGGTCTCGGCAGAGAGGCGATTATTGCCTGCTCACAGTCCCCAACATCTACGCCGTAACCGAATCCGGAGGCATCTGCTCATGCGCAGTTGGGTAGTGGGGAAAAAGGGGAGCGGTCGGCAGTGCGGCAAAGTCGGCCAAACACGCAGAAGAAAGGGAAGCCAGTTGAGTGAAAGAGAAATTTGGTCTGAAACTTTGTCAAACGAGGGACGAAGAAGAAAAAGCCCAGAGTTATCGAGAGAAAAGTAAAATGCCGAGTAGCCCGCCGCCCCTAGAGCGCCTCCAGCGAGCGGAGGACGCGAGGAATGGCTCAGAGCCGTTCTGGCGTGTGCGAAATGGTGTCATCGGCTGTGTCGAGCCTGAACCCAAGAAAACCCATGCGTCGCGTGCGCTCTGCTCGTGTCGCTTAGGTTTAAGCGAAATCCCGACCGCAGCAAGTCCTCCACGAGGAGGCGCACCGTAGACGCCAACCTGTCTGGGTCGGGACGGGCGCACAAAAAGTTGTCTATGTGAGACCAAGCCCAGAGTCCACGCGCGCGCATTTCCCTGGCAATGGTTGTTGCCAAGAGCTGCCTGTAAAACGGCGCCGGGTGTATCACGAAGGTCATACGGCAAAAACGGCGGTAACGGCGGCCTACTCTAAATGTGGTCAGGTTACGGGAGGAGGGATGAAGCGCGATATGGTAAAAGACCTCGGCAATGTCGAGCTTCACCATATACGCTTGAGGCGGGAGGAGGTTTACTTTGATGGCCTGGGGTAGCGGAGTCAGGCGGAACTGAGGTGCCTGGAGGTAAGGAGTAAGTGCGGCGCAGTCCAAAACAAAGCGGGACTCGGTGGCTGACTTGGATACGAGGAAGACGGGGTTGAAGTACAGACCACGTGCGTTCGATGATGCCGCCAACATGTTGGTTCTGGCGGCATCGATCGTGGGGACCTGGTCAGGGAGAGGTGGGCGGGCCGTAAAGCAAGAAGCCTTCATGCAGCAAATGGAAAGTGCGCCGAAGTCGGGCGGCCCGTGAAAACTATGCCTCAATAAACATTGCCCAGTCGACTTGAGGTGCCTACTGGGTCGGGTGGACTGGCGGCGGAGGTCCCATCGCTTTCGACTTGTAGGCAGTGCTACCCAGGTCCGAATCGGAGTCTTCGACGTCGCTTTGTTTGTTTGTAGTGTGTTCCTTTGTGTTGGTGTGGTTTTCCTCCTCGCCATCGTACGTGCCGAAGGAGTCGTCATCGGCGTGGGGCGCGATGACACTGTCGGTCCTGCTGAGCCACGCCAGGATTCGCTCTGCGGCGGTGGCCGTCGAGTCCGGATCCAATGGGTCGTTTTCTTCGGTCCATCATCAAGCACGGGCAAGAAAAAGCAGAGACGCCAGCTTCGCAAAATGCATGGGCGAGAACGTCCTCGACCGGGAAAACGTCCAGGAGCAGACGACCGTGCCGTCGATTACGGCACTGGTGGGTTTTGAAGACCCAGGGTAGCTGCCGGACTCACAGTTAGGGGGGCCTCTTGAACTTGGTGCCTGGGCGGTAGCTGGTGTTCGCGGGACCACGAGACGTGTGGCGTCCGCGTCGAGGCTGGTTGGGTAGTTGGTCGGGGAGCTCTCTGAAAACCTCGGACTCGAGCCTGTACGTCTGGGATACTATAGCCGTCCTCTAGTTCCCTCTGGCGACGACGTGGAAAAGTTCCAGTCTATCGAAAATGAGGTGCTGGTGTTCGGTGAGCATGGTATCCCAGTAGAACCGATACGGGTGGAGATGACGGATCTCGTGGACATCTCTCGTGGACAAACTTCTGGTGTTCTGGGCGAGGTCGCGCAGAATGTCGTAGGCCTGACAGACCCTCGCTTCTGGAATGGGCGGTGGGGCTCCAGTGCAGGTAGTCGGATCGCGTTGGTGACTCTCGTAGAAATGATTCCCGTAGAAGCCATGCCTCCGGCGGAAGCATGGAAAGGGCCCCGGCGATGCTAGAAGCGATCTCTTGGCGCGTCTGTAGATGTTTGAGCTCACCGTGCTGACGTTCGAATAGCTCGCGCTAAGAGTTCTGCGACAGGGACTGTTGAGACTGCTGGCCGTGTGGGGCGAGACCGACCTTGGCATCAACGATGGAAGCGGGGCAGCTCCCAAGGTTGAGGCGAAGGAGGCAGAAATGGCATCCCCTGTCTGTTGGACGAGGGCGGCTCCGTCATCGGCGGCCAAGTGCGTTGGCGCGTTCGACGACGAGGCATCCTTCTCCTTGGCTTGTTCTCTTGTCATGCTGAGATGCGTGGCAGTGCCGGTGGCTGCCACTGGGTTCGGAAGAGAGTCTCGGCAGGAAAAGAAAAAACTCGGAAACCCTTCGGACGTTTCCTCGTTCCTTCCGTCGCTCCCGGTTATATATATATATATATATATATCATACAAAGCGCCAATGTCGAACCTCTGACATTTTTTTTCTTTCTGTGTTGTTTCAATATCGTCGCTCGCGACACGTTTCAGACTAAATGAACACCAGGTTTTTTTGTTTTTTTGCGCCAGCTCTGCATGATGGTCAATTTACCTCGTTTATTCAAACTGGCTACTGCATGTCAGGAACATCGGTGGTTTTGATAGAACTGAGTTTGATGGACATCTGAGAATTCTAACTTATTAGTTAATACCCTGAAGGCAACACGTAGTGAATACATGTAGCGATGTAGGAGTGTGGCAGATTTAGAAACAGAGACTTTTTTTTATTATAAGCTCGACCACTGAGTCCAACTAAGTATTCTTAATCCTGAAGTTAGATTGAACGGAAATATATTACCAGATGCACCACTCGCCGAGAGTATCTCTGTCAAATGGCCACAGCATTTAAAGATCTCTCCTTCAGGTCATACTTGAGAAAAACTAATATTTTTATATTTCGGTTAATATCGGTTAAAACCGGTTACCGGTGAATAATTTTCGGTTACGGTTACGGTTACGGTTTTTATAAATTTTAAATAACGGTTTCGTTCCGGTTACGGTTACTGAAAAAATTTCGTTCCTAAACGGTTTTCGGTTTCGGTTACGGTTACGGTTTGAGTCCCTGCTAGGAGTTCCGAGAAAACATGTCTACAAATGATCAGGCACGTATCCAGGGGAGGCCCATGGGGCCCGGGCCCCCCCCCCCCGAAATCTTCCATTTTGCTGGGACCTCCTCTCCCCCCTCCCCCTTATACAGCATTTTGCCATGGGCGGCCCCCCCCCCCCCCCCGAAACAAAATCCTGGCTACGTCCCTGCAAATGATATTTATGACGCGGGATATAGTGACACTTAGAACGCCCTTATATTTTTACTTAATTATACTTGCGTCTTAGGTAACACATGCAAGAAATAACACTTCGCCGTCTTTTCTTTCAAGCAAAACGAGTGATCTACTTTATTTTCGCATGGTTCAGTTTTGAGGTGATGCTATTTAGATAAACACATACGCGCTGACTTTGGATATTGTAACTATTTGAGAAAATTACCTTGAAGATATGCTAACGACTAAAAGCCACAAAAACGGGCCAGCAGAAATGAAAAAAAAACTAATTGACAGCGAGACACGAACTGTTCCTCCATAATTTCACTGAAGAAGCATGCCTTCGAAAAGTTATATTCTTCGACTTTGATTACTTTTTACATTCAATATTGCTATGATGTTTACAGTTCCTGTTGAAGAACGTTCCGATGAAAGTCTACCGCCAAAAAGTAAGCTTATTTTATTTGTAAAACATTTAACATTTCTCAGTAGTCCTCTCAACCAATTCCACGTACACCAAGGAGCAGGCTGCAATTTCAGTTACATGCGCAGCATGCGTACTGACCATTTTATGACTATCGAGCAAGTTTCTGTACACAGTAGAAACCCTAGTTTTCCTGCTTTAGGTTTTTGCTTTGAAATATTTCGGTAGTGGTCAGCACGCTGCGCGTGTAACTACTGGGTGAATCAAGGAGACGCCAGGCTCTTTAAATCGACCGCAAAATTCGGTTTCTTAACCTATCGCGCTACGATTTTGTGCAGCGTTGCCCCCAGATGGTGCTTTTTTTTTGTAAAATTTGCAAAGAGCGAACTTACCCGAGGGAAAAGGTAAAGAAAAGAAAAAGGCTTAGCTCCTACTGGAAACGCAGCGACGCATACCGGTGCTGCAAACAACACGGCTGCCAGTTTCGCACGGGCAGACAAAAGATGGCTGCTACGAACGCCGCCAACGGACGACGCCATACGGCCACTGTAATACGGCGCCGAGAGCCGGCGCGTTTAGCAGACGATCTTCTCGACTCAAATGCGGCTCGCGTTCCGCAGGCAGCGACAGTCGCAGAAACAAAAACAGGCGCGGTAACAACAAGGAACTGCAGTTCCTTGTCTGCTAAAGACGCCGGCTCTCGGCGTCGTATGTTCGTTCGTTGGCGGCAGTTGGCGTCGCGACCGCTTGCGCCATCTCTTGTCTCCCGTGCGAAACGGCGCCGTGTTGTTTGAAGACCGGTGGCGTCGCTGCGTTTCCATAGGAGCTGATCCTTTCTCTTCTTTACTGTTTTCCTCAGGTAAGCTCGCTCTTTGCAAATTTTACACAAAAAAAATGCACCATCTGGGGGTAACGCTGCACAAAATCGTAGCGCGATACGTTAAGAAACCGAATTTTGCGGTCGATTTAAAGAGCCTGGCGTCTCCTCGAATCACCTTGTACAATTGGAGATCGCACTTTGATGATATAATTAATTTGAAAACTTTCAATCGGAGAGACTGTTTCACTATCTTGCACAGAAAACAAGATCAGCTTATCTGGCTGGCATCGTGCATATTAAAAAAAGTGATTGCACAGCTAATTCTAAACTTGCGAAGCACTGAGAACATGCCATGATTTGAAACCTTCTAGATGACACTGCAGAGCCCCAAGCGAGTGGCGACCCGAAATGTACGTTATGATCGATAGTGTAATACACAAGTACTTCAAGGAAAGCAAATATCTACAGACTCGATACGTCATAAGGCTGATGAACATCGTGCGTATGCTTTGCATTTCTTCTTCTTCAGAAATAATATTGTGATGTCAGTATTCATTGACCAAATCAATAGTCCTTATTGAAGCTTTCGTGCTCCAATTACCGACGCCCGTTCCAATGTCTTATTTCTTGCACACAGGTGAATGCAATCTTCAAAACGGTTCACAAGCCTCGAATAAACCTCCAGCTTGTTGGAATATTCCGGTTTGAGGTGCGTACTCATTGACCAACCCCCACACTATGGTGTCTTTAAATTTGAATCTTGTTATTGCCGTCAATAGTGCAACACAATTGTAAACTCAAAATGTTTAGAAGAAAACAATTTTTTTTTCATGTAAAGCGGACTTTTTTTTATTTACAACCGTTTCGATCAGATTGCGCTTTGCCAAAGGGACTCCAGTGAGCGGAAAACAATGACTATTTGTTTAACTATAAATAATGAAGACCTATGATTTAAATCAAATTTATTTGCATTATACCAGATTTTTTTTTACATTAGTATAGCTACGAATAAGTGCATTTGATCACTAGATGTATTTTTGAACATGGCAGATTGACTAATAAGTCCATCCGACCACTGGAAAAAATGCAGAAGAAAGAAACACTGTAAATACAAAGTACGGATTAAGTGATTTTTTTAGTAAACTTTGACTTTGTAGAACAAAAAACAGCGCAATATTGTTTGATTCCAATTTGCTCAGACGACTGCTTTATGCTTGATTTCAGTGCGTTATGAGATGTTTTTGTTTTGTTTTGCGATTCCTTGATTTAAAAAGAAAACAATGAATATACAATGCATTGCCTGATAGACAAATGGCAAATTATAAAAATATTTCGGGATAATTTTTGTGGAATTGCTTTGATTCAAATTATCGTAGCAAAACAGGTCTGATTTAAATCACTATTGAAATCATGATAGAAATCACGATTTACATCGTCCTGAATTTTATTCTCCACCATGCTGTTGACGCTCATGTTTCCTGGGTTGGAAGGATTTTGTATTGCCCAGCTTGATACATCGTCGTGTTTTAGATATGACAGCGCTGCAAAGCAGTTTTGCAGAATCGTGCCAAATGCAAAAGCATGTTCAATATACTGATTTATATAATAGGTAAATAATAAAAATATTATAAGTTATTATAGAAACTACTACACGTTTAGCCCATTTGTATAAAATGACAACAGACATGAGCAGTAAAATAGATAAATATATCCGCAAGTTAATTACCTTTCCCATTTAGACGAATTTTTTCCCGCTAAATCTAGTGAAGAAGCAGTGTTGCGGAGTTGCCACTCCGGAGTTGGAATGATTCCGGAATCATTCCGAAGTTTCGTGACCCCGGAATGGAATGGAAATAGAAATAAGCCCGGTTCTTCTATTTTTTGTTTGTGTTTACGTTTAGCGAATTTGTGCCAGTCAGCGAAGCGAGCCAGTTGCTCAGAAATAAAATGAGCGGGCGGGAAACAGCTAACCCGCTTGGAGCTCTAACAGACTTATACGCAAGAAATGCAATACAAAAAAGAAGCGTCAAAGCAAAGAGCAGAAGGGGAGGGAAAGGGGGGGGGGGGGGGGTGGCGGTGGCGCCTTTCGCGCAGGCGACGGGCTTTACTGGCGTTACACGAGAGCGAGCGAAACAAGAAACCAAGCACCAAGCAAAAGAAACGAAGGCATGGAGAATACACGCGCGCACAGACTGAGATCTGGGAGCAGGGGACGACTCATAACTCGCAGAGCTCTGATAACTCGTTGACTCGCGCGCCGCCGAAAGATGATCAGTTATTGTTTTCTTATAGTTCCGAGGAGCGTTGTTTAGCAGGCGGCCAACCCTGCTGCCTTCCACGTTCATTCGCGCACGCTCCTTTGAAGTGCGAAATCTGGGTTTGCTTCGGCATTAAAACAAAGCGAGATTCACTTCTCTCTTCTCTGCTTGCGCTTTGCTCCGACGCTTGTTTTTTATACTGCATTTTTACGTGTAAGTCTGCCTTTTACTTGGTCTTTGTTCCGATGCTTGTTTTCCGTGTTATATGTTTTACATTCAGGTGGGTTAGGGTTACAAGCAAGCTAGCGGATTCCCGCTAATTTTCTTTGACTTTATTGTCTGCATACTTTGTTTTACCTTGCGATGGACCGCTGCGGATGCTACGAGTCACCCCAGGCAATCCAGCACCGTGAGGGGACTACACGCACGGCGCGTTGCAGCGCCCCAGGGTCACGCGACACTCAGAAAAGGCACTGGATTGGTTTCGATGGCTCTCGTGCTGTCTGTTGCGGTCCATCGTAAGGTGAAGTAGACTATCATCACCGCTCTTGTCGCGTGACCGAACTGACTAGACCTGCAGAAAGACAGTTTCGTGACATGGTCTATACAGTCTCTCGTGCTGCGCCGTAGAGGTTGCACTTTGTCAGAGGATGTGTTCTTGCCACTGTGCATGGCCATGAAGTCGCTTCCAGCAGCGTACTAGCCGTATTGCTGTGCAGGGTATTTTGAAGAATACAGTAATATATCTTATTTCTGCGCCACGCACGAACTGGATATTGTTATGGTCTTATCAAACAAACACGCTGGCCGCGTATGTCCTAGAAAACAAATGCAAAAACGTTTGCCAAAAAAATTCGTGGATTTAAGTTTTGCTGTTTGTTGCGAGCTACGTGGTCGAAAGACCGATGTTTTTAAACAAGCATCGACATATCAAGGGGCTCTCTCAATGTTTGCAGTACAATGTAAACAAACACTTTGTGCCACCAGCGCTCCGCTTAGTAAAACCAGTGCTTTTTTGAGGCAGTTAGCATTTTTTTTGCAATTGTCTATGCGTTTGATAATGTCAGCTTTATGCTGCTTATGCCGGCAACACAATGTACCTGTCAAGTGCCAATTTTTACGTTTAGGAATTAGAGGAATGGAATGGAACGATTCAGCCATTCCAGGAGTGGGAATGGGCCCAGTGTCCCCATTCCTAGGAGTTGAAAGGAATTGAATTATCGCAAACTCTCATTCCCCGGAATGGAATTGGAATGGAATGGGGGTGCCCATTCCGCAACACTGGTGAGAAGACTGAATTTGTGTGTAGGTCACTTGCCACAAAGTCACGTGACGTCATTCCTTCCTCTAAATTTAGCGGGGAAACTGAACTGGAGTTGAGGTCACGTGGTGTCAATTTTCCTGCTAAATCTAGCAGGCAAATCTAAAATTCCGTTTAGGTCCCGTGACCAAGTCACATGACATCACTCTTTTTACGCTATATTTAGCTGGAGAAACAAAATGTTTTCTATAGGTCACGTGACATAAAGTCGTGTGACGTAATTTCCGCTAAATTCAGCGGGGAAAAAGCAGAGGTCGAGCAAAGGTCAGGACTCGGAATTCGGTCTGAGATAGGTCGTGGACGCGAGAGCAGTGTTGCAGGCGTTACCGAAAAAAGTAACGAAATACGTTACTCGTTACAGCAGATGATAGCGAGGCTATACCAATTATAGCTGTCGCCCATCTTTTGTGTTCTCCTCCACAGCATATATGTATTATTGCATTAGCGACTAATACTTTTCCCGGTGGCATGAAAATCGCAAGAGCTGCTGTTTTGCACAAAGGAGGTTCTTTTAACAATATTAGTAACTATAGGCCCATAACCGTACTTCCTTGTTTTCAGAAGTATAAACATCTGACAAAAAACGCTTCAGGAAGTTTTTTATGATAAAGATGTCTTGGTAATGCAAGCAATTCAATTTTCAAGAAAAAGTAAGCAGAAATGCCGCTACTTAGTATAAAGAAAAAATTAACCAATAATTCTGAATAAAATCTATTTACCACTGGAATATTTCTAGACTTTAGAAAAGTGTCTGATTTCATTAAACATGATTATTGATTCTATAAACTACCGTTCTATAGAATTCGAGGTGTTGCTTTAGATTTGGTATGTAAGTTACTTATATGGTCGGTCACAATATACGTGTTTTAATGGATACGGTCAAGCCTAAAGAAATTTCGCATGGGGTTCCACGGGGTCTATTTTCGGTCCCTCTATTTTTTAGTATTTATATTAATGATATTGTACGTACATCAAACACTCCTGAAATAGTTTTGTATGCCGCACGATACAAGCTTATATTTTCTGGTTCATTTTTACGTCATCTAGAAGTTACTGCTAACACGCGGCTCAACGAGTTATCGGACTGGCTTGACTTAATCAACTTCAGTTAAATGTTACGACAAACCAAATACTTAATTTTAAGCCATAAAAACCTGACGATTTTGAAATTTTTAAAAATTCCATGACTCTGTGAGCGAGCGTATCAACATTTATAAATTTTGGGAGTTCTTTTTGTAAGAAAATCTAACTGATTACCCTTATATAATAATATGCATGCAAGAACATCTTGGGATCTATTGGTATTGTATACAAAATTAGATTGCTAGCTCCATGCTGGTTAAAACGTCAGTTCTACTATACTTCAGTGTACTCTCTCTCCATTACTGCTTATTAGTTTGGGGTTCAACAACAAAAACAATATTGATAGGTTGTTTCTTTGCAAAAAAAGGCAATAGGTTGTATCACGAAACTCTCAGCGTACTACAGCACAGTTATTTTTTAAACACAGTTTTCTTACCACTAGTCAACTACTCATTCTTAATCTTTCAGTGCATATCTATAACGAAATAAATAGTGACTTACCGGTTTTATTGACGCACTTCTTCCCAGTAATACACGATACAATCTTCGACATCGGCTCCTATAGAGTACCGCTTGTCTAGGATGAATTATGGACATCACCAAATAGCATACTTGAATACCTGATTTCTTAAATAAACATCCAGGCATTAAGGAAATAATCTCTGTATTAGAGCACCAAAACACTAGCTTTAAAATTAATATAAGCGGTACCTTCTGTCATGTCACGTTGAGTATATACTTTTAGATTATGATTTCATTGTGTGAGTTGTATACCTGTCTCATTTCTTTCCAAAGTGTTAAGTGGACTAACGATTGTATAAGCTTGTACAAAACATGCTGCGTTGATCGTTGCTGATGTGCTATCGTATCTTCTTGTAATTCTTTAATTTTATTGCTTTGTTTTTGCCTGCTGAGCATTGTAAACGGGTAGATAGGGTCACGCTCAGGCAGAGCTAATCTGTCTCTTTGCCTGTTACCCTAGGCCTAGTGTCTAAATAAAACCAATTCAATTCAATTCAGTTCCTTGCAAATAAAAAGAACGCGTTACGCTGTTTACCGATGTAAAGTAACGCACGATATCTTGGCGTTACTTTTGTTAGTTATGAATTACACGTTGTAATGTTTTCAAGGTCAGGTATGCTTAAGCGCCATATTTCAAGAAACAGTATGTCCATGCAGACACTGAACACAATTACTTTATCTTTTTCATGGCTTCACCCGAATGGTCACAAAAAGGGGTAAAAGAGCAAAAAAAGAGCACAAAACTTCACTTAGCTTGACGCCTAGAAGCGGCAAAAATATGTTTAATTTTTGTTTTAAGTCTGAGAAAGAAACAGAAAGGAGTAACATAAATCATGTTACCAGTTACTCGAAATACGTAACGTAATTACGCCACCCCCGTTACTGTTTTGAAACAAAGTAGCGAGTACGTTACGCGTTACTGATGAAAAGTAACCCGTTGCCCCAACACTGGCGCTGAGTCATAAAACGCTGAACCGTCTTTATGTCAAAACACGGAACTGTACGTCTTCCTCGACACTCAAAAAATTAATGCTGCACTTCGAAGGCTAACACAATAATGATCAGAGAGATCATTGTAATGAAGACGAAGCGATGTTGAACAGAAAAACACCAGACTCAACTTAACAGTCATGACGAGCTGTACCTGATACGCTGTGTGTGCTTCTTCTTCTGCCGTCGTCTGTTTTCTGAGTTGTTTTGCATGAATTTCACCAACTACCCGCAACTGTCCATTCCTTCAATATATTGAAAGGCGAAAGACTATCGTTGGTCATGGAAACCACATTGCTGTGTGCTTATTAAGCCGCTTTCACAGATGGCGGTAGGTAGCTGTCCGGCGTAGTTTGCGCCGACATTACCGGACACACGACCTGGGGACTTTGGCCCTTAACAGTCTGCTGTAAAAAAGAGGTTTTACTTTTGAGGCGAAGGTTTCAGCAACGGCAGGTTGAACGGAATGTCGATGTGTCGTTGTCGTTACCCTTCTTCATCAGGATGCGCGCGCTTCGACTTTGCATGACAGGGTATCGATGTAAGACGGATCCCGTAGGTTGGCTAGTGGTTCGATTGGTCTTTGACGGTCCTGTTCTAGGTGTGCATAGAAGCCGCCGCTATATTTGCCTTCGTTTCTTACTTACTCTTACTAGCGCTCAGCAAGTGCATACTTACGGGCCGTTAAAACGCCACTACACATTTACAGCTATCTTTTACTCGGTAGGCGACCATAACTCGCTGCAACAGACGAGCCGACGCTTGTGAGGGGCCAGCCAGCGCGTGGCGCTGAAAAAGGGCAGCGGCATCAACGCGAAAATACAATTCGCGCTGGGCGTTGTTAAACCAGGACCTTCTGCAAAACACGCTTCTGCAGTTTCCTGTCCAATGATGAGACTCACGCCTGCAAGCGTACCGTAGCGAGCGTTAGCTAAACCAAATCACTAAATCTATTCGACAGGTGCGCATGAGGACGCAGCAAGCAGTACCCGCACGCTCTAGCCGATGGCGATCGATACATCGGGAACGGCGCCCAGCGCACGCCAATCGCTTCCTTCATCGGCCGACACTTCTGCAACGCAACGATGCTTTCGCACAAAAAGACAAGACCAACATAGCCCTTCCTGAGAATTGACGACCGCAGAGACCCCGCGTCTCAAACGGTTGCACTTCGTAGCAAGGCGAGATGGCATGGAACGGCTTTCGTCAGTTAAAATAATTTTGGCGGACGTTGGACTTATTTTTTTGCTCTTACCTTTCATGTGTGCAGGCCAAATTGTAACTCTTGCATGTTTTGTAACCGACGGAGCGCCTAGCGCACCGCTTACCTTCTTGTTTTCGGCTGACGATTAGCTACAGATTTATGCCCGTGCGTTTGAAACGGCTATAATTACATACACATCTGCTGTAGGGATTCACTTCCCCGGCCCCTGAAAGTCGCCATCACCGGATTTTGAGCGAGGCGCTTTTTGCCGGTCGCTGCGCGTCATTGTTTTCACGCAATCTGCTCGCACCGCGAGTTTCCCTTATCATTTTGCGCAAAAGTGTGGGTCTGCGTGGGAGCTTGGGCTCCCAAGCGCGTCTATCAGAAAGAGCCAGCTAAGGGCGCTCTATTCGTAAGCTCGCGGCACTTTCCCTTTGTTTCGCCGTCGGCATCCTCGCCCACGAACGGTTGTCTGCGTCAGGGCGTATCTTGCCTCGTATTCACGGAGCTTACGGGATGCCGATTGACATTTTGACGTCAGACTTGGTTGAGTGGCATTTTCCAATCCGGAGACGGTGGAACCACCACGTCACAGCGGGGATCCAGAGACCAACAACCAAATGGAGGCATGGCATCGAAAAAGTGAATAGAAGGCGTCGCCAGTGGGAAGCGCACCCCGAGCCCCCTTCAAGTTCACTGACTTCATCGAGAGAGACGAAGGCCCAAACAAGAGTCTACTCTTGCTTCAGTGTTGGAAACGGGTGAGCCGTATGCACGCGCTCAGGATGCAAGTGGGCTAATAATAGGCAGAAAACTGTGTAAACAGGCTGATTACGTTTCCAGCAGCATCGGCGGTGGTCGCTTTTTATTCTTTGAACACGCCCATGCTTATTTTCGAAGTATAAGCATTGCTACGAGAGCTTAGGCCAGGAGAAATGCAGTCTGTGAAAAAGATTGCAGTCGATTATGTTGTACCAGTGTGATGTGTGAGAAATAGAAGCAGGCACGCTGTCATATGAATGTTAGCCCTCAGTAATCGAACGCAGTAAAAACGATTTCGAACGAGCCTGAAAGGGTAAGGGGAAGGGGCAGGAAGCAGGCGTATCACTTCCTCTCAGTGCGTGCCTGTACACATATCATATATCTAATGGTATGTTGGGGCCAGAACGAAGTAAGAAAGGAGCGTCGATTTTAGCTGCTAAGAAGGGTTCCTACGACTTCGGTGAGGTTAACAATGAAGAACCACTTATTTCGGCCATGACCTTGCAATATTTTAATGCCGCGATTTACTTTACCGACCGTGCATCTAAATTAAAAAAAGAGGACATATATGTTCCTCGTAGCGACCAGCGCCGCGTGAAGAGCGAATCTGGGATATTTCTGTCTAAATCAAAGTTGCCAGCGCTCTGTTCAGCACGTCAAAGCCGTCAGTTTTGATTCAAGCAACCATTCGTTTTCTGTTTCAAATTCTGTAAAAATTTTATATTCTCGTGACAGATGGCGCTGTCAGAACAAAACTAGCCCCTTTGTAATTCGTGTTTCGCAGTGGTCCGTATGCTTTCATTTAGCTTCATTTGCACCTAGGTAAGGACTCAATGCCAAGTACTGCACAATTTTATAAACAATTAGACCTACAAGCATTTTTGCATCTGGAAAGTACTACTTTTCGGTGATAGCTGGCTTCCAGCCCTTTTCAACGGCGTTTTGATTTGCGGCGGTTGAGAAGTATTAACAGATATGCTGCGTTTGCGTCTTTATGTATGACAGACGTTAGAAGATGAAGTATTTCACTGTGGAGGAAGAGTAATATAGTCTCATCGCATGAGTCACTAAAAGCCTTTGACTACACCCTACCAAACACACCGTTTGCAAGCCTACCGATTTCTACCTTATGCTCGTCGGTAAAGCGTTGATCTACTGTAATTGCTGCCGCGATGGCCCAGTTGTGCCGTGTGAGGCAGTACAGGACGACATATCCCTGGTTCCTTATGGCGATTGCAACGCTCCCGAATGGATACGTGATAGATTATGAGCGATCATGCGACAGTTCTCGGGCTTACAATAATAATGCGCACTAGTTTCAGATCAAACATTCGGAACGTCCATAGCCCCCCGAAACACGGATTAGCTTTTATATCAATTCAAAGGCAGTCGTAGAATTTTTCTTTACAGAAACGAGCACAAGTTAGCTTCACTCGACTCGTTGCCGGAACCAGTGGCCACATGATCTTCTGTTAAGGATTCTGAGGCAGGCAAGTGGCAAAACCTTGGCGGAGGCCGGAGGATATTGTTGGATTGGGCCTTCTTCAGTTCACCGCAGTGATTGAGCACAACTACTATAAACGTTCGTCTTGCTCTTTATTCTCACGAGCCCAAGTCTAGTGATTAGGCACTGCTCGTATCAGATACTCGACTGCCTTCGACGCACTACATAGTGTTGTAGTCCAATAACAACGTCGTTAATTTTTATGAGCAGAATAACATTTTACCATGATAGGAAGCTCCGGTGTCAGTAGTGTTGCCTGAAGTACAGTAGGATAGATCTGAAAAGTTTCCGAAATGAATATGAAATAAACAAAACCATTTCAAGTTTATTTGAAAACATAATCCCTCGAAGATAAACGCACTTGATGCAAGGTTTTTTTTTTAGCTTTTCTATTCACTCTTGGAACGGAATTTCTTCAGGGAACCCTCAAATACGCAATTGAATTCACTCTGTTGCCTTTTCATTCGACCGAAATCTCTTTTAAGCCAAGACATATTGAGTTTGGGAAAAGATGAAGTGTGAGGGTATTCAAACTTCTGTTATGTTATGTTTTTAATCAGAGCAAATACGAATGCAGATCGTTTGCTACGCATTAAGAAAATGCAAAACCCATCTTGAGGAAAGCTTTCGGTTTTTGGCCCCATTCATTACGTAAAATGTTATCTACTGGTGACAAGAGATGCCCTTGTTTCCTCTATTTTACGCACTTTTTATTCGGGGACATGCAAAACGTTTCATCTACAGTGCCTCACCCTAAATTTAGCGGAGAAACTGAATTTTTTTACAGGTCTGTGGGACAAAAGTTTCTGATGTAAGTTTCCCCGCTAAATTCAATGGAAATACCAGAGGTCAGTAAAGTCGGACTGGAATTCAGTTGTTCTGTTGTTTGAGATGGGTGTGGGCGCTGGAGCGGTGTTGTAGGTACCGAAAAAAGCAACGAAATCCGTTGCTCGTTATTTTTAAATAAAAGTAGAGCGTTACCGTGATAGGTTACTTCAAAATAAAAGGAACGCATCCCCGCATACCGTTTCCCTGATAGAAATTAACGCACGTTATCTTTGCGTTACTTTTTTAGTAATGAATTGGCACGTTTTGGAGTTTTCAGGTTAGAGAGGTGCTCAAGCGCCATATTTTTGCCAGAGTAATTAGGTCTATGCAGACACTAAACCTAATTACCTAATATTTTCTACATGGAATCACCCACATGCTCACAAACAAATCGCAACAAAAAACAAAATTTACTTAGCACGAAAAAAAAAATCGTGTAATTTTTGTTTAAGGTTTAGAAATAAAAATTTGACGAGTAACGTAAATCACGTCGCGCCAGCCATCCCAAATGCGCAACGTAAATACGTTACATCGCCTCGTTGTGAAAAAAAAATGTAGCGAGTACGTTAAGCGCTACCGAAAAACTGAACGCGTTCTCGGTAACGTCGTTACTTGTAACGCGTTGCCCCAAAACCGGCAGCTGGAGCCATAAAAACGCTGAATCCTGGCGGCAGGGTAACCCTGGAGCCGGGGAAAGAAAGAGGATAAGACAGACACAAAACTCCAAACACAGCTGTGTTTTGGAGTTTCAGTCTCGTCCTACGTCCCTTCTTTTAACCCGGCTACTAGGACCGGCTTGCATGTCAGTGTTGAACCAGCTGGTCCGGGCACCCTTGCTACTAGTTAAGCTGAACCTTTCCTCTGGTGTCAATACACGGAACATGCACGTCTCCCTCTCGCACTCGGGTTAGTTAACATTGCACTCGGAAGGTTTATTGTTTTTATTTGTTAAATGCTTACAGACGAAAGAAGCTGAGTATTTCATTGTGGAGGAAGATAATATAGTCTCACTTGGATGAGTCATTAGAGCCTTGGACAATTCACCCGATAACACTACGTTTGCAAGGCCTGCCGATTTCTACTTTATGCTAGTTGGGTAAGCAGGATCACGTAATTCAGCCTGAGGCCGAGTTGTCCCATCAGGAAGAGATAACATATACTGGTTGCTTATGGCAATTCAATGATCCCAAAGGATATCTCGAAATATTAAAGCGGTCGTGCAACAATTCTTCGGGCTTAAAACAAATTACGCACCGCTTAGATCAAATGTTTGACGTCCATAACCCCCCGAAACACAAATTAGCTTTTATTCAAACTCAAAGGCAGTCGTAGGAAGTTTTTTTCGACAGAAACGTGCACAGTTAGCTTTCTCAACTCGCTGCCGGAACAAGTGGCCACATGATCTTCTGTTACGGATGTCGAGGCAGGCAAGTGCAAAGCCTTGTCGGAGGCCGGAGGGGGCATTGTTAGAGTTGGGCTATTCACTTTACGCAGTGATTAGACACAAGCTACTACTCAAATGTTCGTCTGAGCTCTTTATTCTCACGAGCCTAAGTCGAGTGATTACGCAGTGCTCGTGTCGAATACTCGAGCTGCCTTCGACACTTTACCCCATAGGGTGTGATCCCCGTAACTACGTCGTTAATTTTTACGAAGCGGAATAACATTTTACCGTAACAGGGAAGCTCCGGTGTCAGTAGTGTTGCCTGAGAGTACAGTAGGATAGATCGAAAAGTTTCCGAAATGAATATGAAATGAAAACAAAACCATTTCAAGATATTTTATTTGAAAACATAATCCCTCGAAGATAAACGCACTTGATGCAAAGGTTTTTCCAGCCTTTCTAATCACTCTTGGAACGGAACTTCTTCGAGACCCTCAAATACGCAATTGAATTCCTCTGTTACCTTTTCATTCGACAGGAAATCTCTTTCTAGCCAAGACATATTGAGTTTTGGGAGAAAAGATGAAGTGTGAGGGTATTCAAACTTCCATTCTGTTATGTTTTTTCTAATCGGAGCAAATACCGAATGCAGATCATTTGCTACGCATTAAGAAAATGCAAAACCCATCTTGCGGAAAGCTATCTGTTTTGAATTCCATTCATTACGTAAAATGTTATCTACTGGGTGACAAGAGATGCCCACGGCTTCCTCTATTTTACGCGCTTTTATTTGGCGACATGCAAAACGTTTCACCTACAGTGTCTGATGTGTTGACCGTTTCACTATGTAGCGAACCTGATTCTTTGCTTAATGTGCGCCAAAATGCTGGAGCTTCAAAACCTCCAAAAACTCACTGCTGAAAACGAAGACAATAAATCTCAAGGGCATCAAAGCCGAATTTATTTCCGTTTTTTCTTATATATATATCAACGAGGTAGAGGGGCTTAGAGCGATAAACCGGGGTTCCGGTCTGCACTCGAAAGTGACTCCCATAAGGCGGCTGCCATTGTACGCAAATGTGACCACTCGTCACATGACCAAACCAAATACGTGACGTCACAGGAAAGATGGCAGCGCCCAGGCAGCGGCTGGTCCCAGCTGGGCCGGAGCTTGTCGGATGCGTTGTTTGTTGTCGTTCGTGTCGGCGAGTTGATTTCAGACGCGGAAGCCGTCATATGAGGCCGGTCGAAGCGGCTTCAGAGTTCAGCGTGGTGTCTGACGTAGGTATAACGTGAACAGAAGGAGGAACGGTGTGCATTTCGCTGGTGACCGACGGGGATATTGCCACGAAAGAGACAATCGGCCTTACGTTGCTCGGACCTCGGATTGATTCGGATACCGCAAGTAAATTTTAAGGCGACGTTTCTGTGCTCTCGTTGACCATCGGAATCTTCGAGGTCTGCAGTGAAGCGTGTGCAATATATTTGGATACACAGTTTGGCGACGGAAATTGCGTGCGTCGTGCTTGGCAGTGTGCAATCGTGGTGCCGCTTTGTTCAAATGACCGAAGGCTCACTTGGTTGTGCGGCGCACCGGAAAGCTGCCTTCAAGTTGGTAATTCCTGTGCCGTGCTTTACGTGATGCTGTGCTGCTTCCTAAATTGTTCTGGCGTAGACGTGCACTTTCACGGAGCACAGGTGTTGCAGTTGGTATTGATTCCGCTTGTCTGTCGCACGTTTCGTCGACACAAGTTTCATCAACACTCGGTACGCGAATTCAAGCTGTATGGGCATTTCATCGCGCGTGTTACCTACCCAGTCCACCCATTCACGCCGCTTTGCGACGACAGTCTGCAGCGGCTCATTACCAGAAAAGTGGTTCCACATCCATTTCAGTTCAGTTCGTCCACGGCAGTCGCCAAACCCCGAAGGAGAGGATTTATTCGGACAGAATGCCTCTAAAACAATACAGCTTTTCTAGCGGTAAGGATAGACTCTCTCCTGTCAGTTTTTTTTATATTGTCACGGATGCTTGCTTCAGTCCTATCTTCTATTAATATTTACTACTCTGGAAAGTTCCAGGCCATGCTCAGCTGTCATCGTATGTTCTAGTGGAGGTGCTGGGTACTTTACCCGTAGCCATTCAATCTGTGTGCACCCTGGCAGCTCCTCAGCCGAGTTGCCCGATAACGGGAGACAGGTGGCGGACTATCCCGCGTCTTAAACCCCCGGCCAGCCGTGAACCAAGTCCTATCCCGAGCCTTTCAGAAAAACCGAAAGACGAGCGATTACCACAAGGGCGAACCTTGGAAATACACCACGAAGAACCTCAAATCCGAGCCAGTCGCTGCTACCAGCAAGAACCACCGGACTTCAGTCTTTTGCCAGAAAAACCGAAGCTGACTAAGCCAACAATGACAAACCTGTAGCAGCAAACCGCGTCCGCTCCCACCATCGTTTGCATGCCCGTCGCACCTTGAACCCCGATGCCCTTTCACGCAAGGTGTATGAAGACGTCGAGGGCTGGATTGAAATATATGACCGTGTCGCCCGCCATAGTGGGTAGACGGACAACCAGCTCCTGCAGAACCTATACTTCTCGTGGAAGAAACTGCCAGGTACTGGTTTGAGAACCACGAATCCTCCTTAACGTCGTGGGAAGTTTGCAAGATTGAGCTGAAGTGCATGTTCATCAGCCAACATTGACGAGAGAGAGCCGAATTCCTGATTCTGTCCAGGACACACCCCAACGAGGGCGTCACCGCCTTCGTGGAGGATGTTTTGCGCCTGATCGAGCACCCACGCCAACTCTGATGCTACAGAAGACAAGAAGCTAAGAATCCCATGTCTTTCATGTGAGGGACAACACCTTCGGCAGCCTTGTCCCCAACTCCACGACAACAGTCGAAGGGTTCATATCACCGAGGCTTCCAACATTGAATGTACACTGCAGGCCCGAGCCTGTCAATATCAACAACTCCCCAGCGTCTCGACACTCGAGTTGTCCAGCTGCAACTTCGACGCCAGCCTCCCAGGCATCCGCGAGATCATCCACAACGTTGTCCGGGAGGAAATCAGGAAGCTACTTCCTGCCATCAGTTGCCCGGCTTTTATTTTGATTGCCGAGATTGTTTCGGAACAAGTTCAACAGACATTTCAACTGGAGACTTCTTCGAGCGAAGTGGCATCTGACGAACCGAGGGCGACTTATGCCACAAAGTCACGACGACCACCACCGGCTACCCGTTACTATTCAATGCCAATTCAACTAGACACCCCAACGCCGAAACATTAATTTATGCCCGAGCTTGCTGCATTGATGCAGAAAACTACCAGGAAAATTCGCGGATTAGAAGCCAGCCTTGCAGCTTCAGTGCATCAGATGTCAGTGGCCGCACATGACGTATGATTATAAGACGGCATCAGTCGGTCAAAGTTACCACTCGACCAAACTGAACACCGACGTGACAGGAGCGTCATCCGACAACAAAAGACCCCAGGTACTGAGTCTGAACACCTGACATGAGACTGTCGCAGAAAAGAAGTCGGGTTGGAACCATTTGCAAAAGAACCAATAATTATGTAATCAAGTGGAAAGAAACATATTTGATACACTAACCAAATAAACATATTTCCGCTCGTCTTTATGCCTTCAGAGTCTATATACAAAGAATTGTGCTCACCGCGCGTGCTGGACCTTTTCAGGACACTCGCATCTCTGACCCCTCAATATTAATTAATGGGACATACCAGACTTGTTGCACTGGGCTGCACTTGTTCCACTTCTCCTGAACATGTGGCGCATCCGAAAACCAACTCCGGTGATCTGAAAACGTTATTTATTAATTTATTCCGTCCAGGGGCCTTTGTAGGCATTGCAGAAAGTGATACTTAAAACTACACACATGATAATAACATTAAAGTACACTGCTGTAACTTGTTAATTGCAAAAACAAACTCACCCTCTGAGCATCTAGTTTAATAGTATGTGTTGATACATTGTTATATAGCCGGACACTTCCTATACGTATGACAACAATAGACCCTTTGCAAAACCCCATCAAGCAACACGACTGTCACCATTTTTTTCAGCGTAAAGCACACTGAATGGGCCCCAGTTCACGTCAAACGTTAATGCAGCATTTGAATCCAATAGGCGCTCAGCCGAGTTCACAGTGATGGCGGACAAAACATTATTGTAGAACAAATGCCCAAAGTATGAAGGCCTTGGGCAATTAGAGTAGTAGCTCCTGTAATTCGTTCCATTACAATTTGGCAAACGGCAAAGGCTACAGTCTCGGTGAGTCAACATGCACGTTGAAGAGAGGCACATGACAAACATATCACCAGAGTGCTCGCCAGCACGAGACGTGTCACACACCTTCACACTCGTCTCTCTGGTTGGCACGAGGGGGCTGTGGCGTATATATATATATATATATATATATATATATATATATATATATATATATATATATATATATATATATATATATATATATATATATATATATAATAAGTATAGCAATAACCGCGCTTGATGAAAGCAGCAGCAACGGGCGGTTTGTCTTTCGGCGCTTCGGGCCGGAGTCCGGCTCTGACCCCGAAGGCCGGACTCCGGGCCGGAAACCGTCGAAGAACAAAACCAACGTCCCGTTGTTCCGGCTTACGTCGGGAACTTCGGCCCCTACTCCTGCAGTTATACCCCACGCCCCCGGCCCCCCCCACCCCCACCATGCCCGTTATATATATATATATATATACGCACGCACATATATATATATATATATATTAGATAGATAGATGTATAAATATTATGACCACTGGGCCTTTGATTTTATTTATGATTAAAAATGCACAAGGTTGTTTCACTTGAATGCTTGTCAAAACTAGACTATTGGATAAATCGATTTGATATTTGCATTCAATTCATTTGAAATAATTGGATTCCGAAAGGTTTTCACTCTATCCTTGACTAGAGAAGGTAAATACAGCCCACAGCTACGAATGCATAACAAACCCAGGACGAGCGCTAGAACAACAAACATTAACCAAAAAAAACGGAAGGAAAAAAAAAGCCGACTCAATCATAAACATTCTTAAATTCTACAATTGGGTGTACTAAACTTTTGTGAGGAGACAGTTTTTTTGTTAGGTGAGAAATACCCGAGGATGAGCTTTTTAACCTTTAAACCTTGACCTGCAAAGCTTTTATATGCTTTTCTTAAGTCATCCGTATCATCTCATATCAAATCTGGAGCAAGTTCAACGGCGTGCGTTACGTTTTGTTTTCTCTTGCTATAGACGGCTGGACTCGGTGTCACCTCTTTAAAAAGGGCAAATCTACCCCTCCTTCAAGTGCGTAGGAAGCAGAAGCGGCTTAATCTTCTTTTATAACATAATGAATAACCTGGTTCTAGTAAATGAGCAATAGTATAATAATGAGAGCATGTCGCGTATAACCCGCAACAAGCGTGCTCGGTTTGTTGAAGAGCGGAAGTCTCCCAAGGATTGTATCAGGTACTCGTTCTTTTGGCAAACAGCGCGAGAATGGAACAAGCTACCGGCACATGTCGTGACCGCTGGAACTCGAGAAGAGTTTAGTTCCCTTGTTTCAGAGATTTCTGACAGCAGTACCTAGAGTTGTGATTTCATCGTTGTGTTGAATTCGTGTTATTGATCTGGGTATTTTGAGTGCGTGTATTCTTTGTATTTTTTGTGTTGTGCAAATCCACTCCACTCTTGGTCCTTTGTAGGACCGATAGTATTTCAAATAAATAAATAAGTTCGTAATACTGGCAGATAAGAGTTCCCCTCACGCTATGCGAACACCATCTAGATTACAGGTACAAAGCAATATTACATTTTCATGTTTTCTTTAAAAAAAGAAGACATATTTATATTTCTTTCGGCATAGTTCAGTTATTAGGAGGCGGTATCTAGTTACACACATATATTGCGCTTATGTGTGTTTAATTGACATGTGTTCAAGAGAGGACACATATGCGCTGATATCTGTCTCCTTTTTGTCTTCGTCTTTCTCTGCGCTGTATTTACCTTACCTAGTCATGAAGCAACTCGCCCGCATCGCCACTTTATCTACCCTCGTACCTCGGTCTGACTCGTGCCAGTAAGCTTATGTAAAGAGCATTTCAATTCAAAATTGTAACATGCCCTCTTTTTTGTGTTCCGGTTAAATTGACTTTACGGCAAGGCGACAAGGTACGTGTAGAAAACGTTTTGTTGCCCCTTGAAACGAGGGGTAGATGTGCTGCATGTTACAAGCTATTCATGTATCATTTTCGGCGAAATCAAACCCCTTTATTTATGCGAATCTTAGTGATCTCAGATTGTCAGTATTATGCTGTCGCAAGTGTCGCAGTTTTGGTTTAAAATTTTTCCGGCAGCAGATATTAAGAAATCATTTCCTGGAAACAATATTTTTCTTGCAAAGGTTAAGTGAAATCTTCGATTTTGCACGAGTGTTTATGTGAAGAAAGTGAGTTAGCGGATATTTAATATTTCTTGCTGTGTCTTAATGTTCTTAAATAGAAAAATAAGCTTCTGCTTTTCTTGGTGCAGAATCTTGTTTTTTACCTCTACGTTTGGTTCAAAGCAATGGTCTAGAGAAAGACGTGTAAGTGCCGCGAGAAAATATCACATTCAAAATCGGTTTCTTTTTTATTAGCAAGGCTGGTGATGGGTAAACGCAGACGATAATATTCTCATCTGTCTCTTTTGCATCGCCAACCTTGCACAGATGTCACGGATGGTAACGTCAGCGCGCCACAGCCCTTCCCAAATATTCAAAAAGTTTCTAAAATCGACTAATTTAGTGCTTTTTCATGACGCTCAACTACGTTCTCATTTGAATGATATTTTGTTTTATAAACCAGAACGTTCATTCACAAGTTTTAGTTAATAATCTTGCTTATCGTGACAGCTCCCTCTGTTACGTCCCCATCGCCATGTAAATCACCTGCCGAGACTGCATAAGTGTAGCTTTCACGGCTTTTCTAAAGAAGGACATTTAAAGCCTAAAAAGCAGAAATTATATGTACATACAGCGTTTCACGTGATTATTGTCCATAGCAACAGGAATGGGCATAATTAGTATTTTTATCATTTCATTTCAGGCGCAACTTAGGGAGACGTAAGAAGAACGCTACCAAATTAACTTCTGATGTTAACGGTAAGAGAGCAGGGTCATAATGTGCTCCGGACCAGAGATTTATGATGAACCTTGAGAAAATCGGAGTGTTACGAGTTATTTCCGAGAGATTTCTAAACATAAACGAATGCTATTCGCCGTTTCTGCTAATCGATAACACGAATTACTGAGTGGGATTTGTAAGTTGTTAGCCGTTTTCACAGAAGATGGTCTTTACTGAATAAAATTAACATTGCTTGCTTTGAAGCAGTTGGAGAAAGTCAAGTTCAAAATGTTTTTAAAACACGTTTTGGCCACTTAGTTCACAAATAAAATTTCACGAGAAGCGTTGTCGTCAGATGATGATCATAAATATCACATTCCACAAATATCTCTTGAACATTTCACTTATATTTGTGGTGAGATTTCTACAACGCCAAACGCGAAAATCAACAACAAATTATGACTGTACATTTTTATTCTACGTAAAACTGTAAGGCCGGAAGTCTACATGTGTCCGCAAAAAATAGTGTTTTTTGACAAGCAAAAAAAATAGTTTCATGACAAAACAGCCTACGCATTGGCCAACGCTTAGTGCCTGCCAAGCGGAGCTCTAACGGTACACCCTGATGCCAAAGTTTTAAAACTCACTGTTTGCAGATTCAAAAGTTAGAAGCAATTTTTTTTTAATTTTCCACTGGTAAAATGAGTCCCGTTTCCGGTAGCCGACGTTACTCATTTTTATGCCTTGCTGGAATTCGTCGACTGCCCTCGTCTTATTGTGAATTTCATAAAACTGTTCACAACCTTTGAGTCATCAACTTCTAAAACTTTGGCGTCAGGTTGGAGCACCGAGCGCTACATTTGACCAAAGACTAAGCGTTTAGTTATTCGTAATTTAGCATTGCGCTGAAAAAATATATGTTGATGTTTGTTTGCATGTTTGTTTGCTTGTTTCTTTATGAAAACAAATTTTCCCTGTAAGCACGCCACCCAACTTCTAGTTACGGCTTGTATCCTTGGCATTCGAAAATTTTGCAGAAGCGCACACGCCTCGGCTAGTTTTTAATTATAAGTGGCTGAACGTCTCATTATTCTAAATAGCTGTTCTTCCAAAGAGGGTGACTTTCACATCACAGCGTATTCTTACAGCTTGAAAAAACGTTATTGAGTTTATTCGGTAAGCTACAGATTGATTATTATTTCCAGGTGTCGCCTATCCCGGAATGGTCTGCGTGAAAGGCTGGAATGTAGGAATTTCAGAGGAAATACCTCCTCTTTACTATAGGTTCGGCACAATAGCCCACGAAATTGGGCATTTGTAAGTATCTTGTCGCTTCCTTTATAAACACATGTGCTCAGCGTATCACCCGCGAAAAGCTTTTTTAGTCACCGTTATCGAATTCCATGCCTTTTATCATCGCTACCGACAATGAGATATGGGCCAATAAGAAGCGTGACCATAATGAGCCCAGCTTTGCTTTTCTTAATCTGTCCATGATTATAGTGTTGAGCATTAGATGGTTTTCTTAGCATGAACAATATTTTCGCAGGCTCGGGAGCGTGCACGATGGAAGTGGTCCCTTGGGAAATATCAAGAATCACCCTGGTGCTGTGGACTGCAGGTTACCAGAGAAATACCTTATGAAACCTGTAGGGCATCGTGGACCGCCTTTCGCGTTTTCGAATTGTAGTGAAGTCCAGATGCAATTTGTTTTGAAGTAAGTATTTGCTTAAAGTTTCTTAGGCGCTGGCATCATCGAACCTTTCTTCTTCTTTTGACCCGTGACATTTCCTATGCTATTATTTCACCCTAATTTTGAATGTATCGTTTGCCAGTTGACGGGGATGTTACTTCCAATCGTAGTTACTTAAATCGTAGTTCACTTAAAAGGTAGCTGAATCCACCAAACGAATGACGACGCTAAAAGCATTACCATAAAGGCCCGTTCACACTCTTGCAACCGAGTACGGCCGAGAGAGACGAGATCTGTTAAAACTTCTTAAAATTTCTTAGAACGAGGGAACAGACTGACATTGTGGCGCCATCTATACGCTGACCCTGGAACTGCATTTCCGAAGAGCGAAGGTTTTTCGGGATTTCCGAGGTCAAATGTGCGTAATAGCCATAAGAAAGGCTCGTTTATTACATTGACAAAAGTTTTCAAGCCAACAAAGAAAGAAGGATAATGCGCGAGAGAAATAAAAAATATGCCGGACTGCCAAGTTTACACTGCTACCCAATAGATGGCGTCAGGGTGTCCTCTGGTTTAAGAAGTTTTAAGGAACCCAGTTTTAAGAGGTCGCAAGAGTGTGAACGGGCCTTAACACGCGCACCACGTTCCTTAAGCTGTCAGAGATATTTTAAAGGAACTGGCAGCTCACCTGACATTGGAGAGGCAACGAGGCTGCAAGCTCACAACGAAAATACATAGTATTGTGGTTGTGCTGTTATTCTCGATATAAACAAATTATGTTCATTATATCGACTTTAAGGAACATCAAAGTGTTTACCAAAAGGTAGCTGAATCCATTGAACGTGACAGATAATCGTTCTTATTAGAGTTCTAGTAAGTCCGTCGGTTGTTTAGTGAAAACAAACTGAACCGAAAGAAACATTACAAGGATGGTTGATTCGACGCCCTTAAGGCCCGGTCACACTGAGGCAACAGTTGGACAACTCGATCTGGCAACACGAGAAAGACGCGTTTCCGGTGACCCTGTCACATCGCGGCATCAACAACAGCAAAGCAACATGTTGTTGTCGCCCTGCATCCGTGTTGGCCGATTTGTTGTTCGACTACCCTATTACACCGCGCTGACGGCGGACTCAACACTTGGAACACTCCGACATCTTGATTGTTAACCTTCGTTCATGTGTGGCGAGGCGTCGCTGGAAATACGACTCTTCCATGTGCTAGAGCGCTCGAAGGGCCGGAAATCGCCAAGGGACGAGATCAACTAGTGACTGTGATTAGAATTTTTGAAAACTTGATTTTCTACCCTTTATTTGATGAAGATGTTCTTCATTCGCTGCCAAAAATGAAAGCCCTATTCGAGGAAAATTAAAATGTCGATACATGCTCGAAGCTTACGACACCGCATGAGGTGTTTCTGTTCCGTTTTTTCTTTCATGCAATTAGTATTTCTACTGGTAAATTGAGTTAGCACCTGCAGTACCCTAAAGCGTCTTTTGTAGCGTGGTGTTGAGCTGAACTGACAGGGCTTAAAAATGGCGACACCGACACGATCGGCCTTCATAACAATAGGTAGAATGAATATTTTTCCGCGCTGTCTACTTGCCTGCCGCCTGCTATGTGATCGCTTCATTTCCCAAATAGTCCTGGGGATTTTCGAATTAATTCAGGTGTCTGGTAGTGGCTGTTTCCAAGTTCTAAGCAAGCAGGCTAAAATATCGCGTTCCTTGATTGCATTTGCAAAGTGCGATGAAATCTACCAAATGCGTGTAAATAAAATTAAAAAAGCGAAAAATAAGTTCTTTCAGGAATACCTCCGCGGCCTTATAAAAACTTACTCGAAAAAAAGTTTGGAATGCAGTTAACCCCCAGCACATTTCCCATCCCTTTCACTTTACTGTTCCTTCGGGAGACGAGCTGGATGCTGTTGACGTGTGCGAACGATAAGGCAATTTGTTTGGTGAAATGTTTTCTGATGAGACCTTTCCCTTGCCAGTCACATTACCTGAAGATAGTATACTAACTCGAATGGCTACAACTACTATGTGTGTCACTGGTATTCAGAAAATAATAAAAAATATTCCAACAAATTCAGCTCCAGGCCCTGATAACATTTCTACGAAACTGCTTGTGCTCTGCAAATAAGAAGCTTCCACTCTTCTGTGTTTACTTTTCCAACAATCTTCACGTACTGGTAAAATTCCCGCCAATTAGAAAGAAGAAAAGGCCACCCCAATTTTTCAGAGCGGTCAAAGGAATGAGTTGACGAATTTTAGGCCAATCTCTCTGACAAGTGTACCTAGTAAGCTGATGAAGCATGTAATTTTCTCAAATATTACGGATCATTTGCCGGACAACAACTTGCTCTAAACCAGCACGGTTTCCGGCGGTATCATTCTTGCGAAACCCAGCTTTTTTTTAATTTATCGCATTCCTTCATCAGAACCTTCACTCTAAAACTAAAGCCCATGCAATGTTTATCGACTTTTAAAAACCATTTGAGAAGGTACCAAATCAACGACTTCTTCTTAAATTACGCGCTTTGCAAATAGAACCATCTGTCATACGGTGGATATTGAAGTTCCTCGTCGACCGATCCCAAAGTGTCTGCTATGAACGCGAATCCTCATGTCATCGGAAAGTAAAATCAGGAGTACCACAGAAAACCGTGCTGGGGCCCCTACTTTTCCTTTTGTACGTAAACGACTTGTCCGCTATTATCCAGTCCACCATCCGTTTGTATGGCGATGATTGTGTGATATATAGAAAAATATTTAGCATTCATGAATGTGTTAAAGTTCAAAACGACTTAATTACAATTCAAACATGGTGTCTAAAGTGGTAAATGGAGATAAATTATTCAAAAACAAAATTTCTAAGTTTTAGTACAAAGCGAAGTCCAGCAGATTTGAACTACACGCTGTTCGATGTAGTTCTTGAACATGTGCGTATACATACAAATATCTTGGGGTTCATTTCACGTGAAATGTGTCTTAGGAATCCCACAACGAACACATGCGTGCAAAAACAAATCAAAGCCTCGGCTTTCTAAGTCGAAATTTTCACACGGCTATCTGGGAAACAAAGCTTGTTTTCCAGATGGCCGTTTCCCAGACGCTTGCATCATTTCATACTTTGTATTACCACGAATTCTACTGCCGGGCTGCACCACATATTTCCGAGCGTACTGAAAATTCGCAAAAACTTCATTTGGTCACTCCACGAACAAACCTTTTCAAATTCTCACCGTTATAGATAGCTACATACGAATGGAACTCCCTTCCTGATAGCACTGTATTCATCCAAGAATCCTCTGGTTTCAGAGCTTCTCTTTGTTTTTGTTTGTCTTTTGAATAATGTTATACTTGCCCCACCCTAAAGCCCTATGGGCGCTTTAAAGGGGTACGGAAACAAAAATTGAAATATTCAAATTTCGTTCGGAAATGAGTCAAGCATGACTGATAATAACCGTAAATAATAATCGCACGTTTGTATCTTGAACGACTGGCTCTATATTTCGTTCGAAACGGCGCACTCGAGCAAGCGCTCGAAGCGAAGCGAACGGAGAGCGCGATGCGTCATGGGAAATCCGGCGCAAACAAAAACAGAAAGAAAAGATTCCCCGCATTCGTGACGTAGCGAGGCTGGCGGGGTTATCAGCTTTGCCCTTGGTGGCGCTGTCAGCGTTGTGGTGGTGTCAATAGCGTCAGCGCGATACAACCGAGCCGTTCGAAGAACCCGTCGGGTGACGAGCGTGTGGCTGGCCCAAGGGGCACGTAGCTTCCACAACACTGTCAGCTTAGGGCTGAATGGGGTGGGGAAAGCAACTTTTGTTCGAATTTTGAGCGACGGGCTAATCTTCTAGGGGAGAATGGCTGTTTCCGGTTGCATGAAAAAGGGTCCGAGAACGAGGGGAGTCCTTCCTTTGCGTCTTCTTGGACCGTTTGGTACAATGCGCGATTTGTGAGTTGAGCTAGGAGGAAAGCTAAGGAAAATGTTGAAATTCCAAAAGGCGGCGCTGCTCCGAAGGGATCTGCTACGTCACGACTACGTAGCAAGTTCCACAACGTTGCTAGATTAGCTCCCAAATAGGCTCCGCATGCATCCACCAGGTGCACATTGAAAGATCGTTTATTTAGCTTTAAAATTAGTTTTCTTGTGCCTTTCAACGGAAGACTGGTGTTTTTGAGGTTAGGGTGCAACATGCAACACATTCGAGCTAGAAAATGAGCGCTGGAATTTCGTTTCCCTACCCCTTTAAGGGTATAATATATGAAATGAAATGAAATAAAATATCATTATCATAGCTGTCGTTTTCATGTTCTTATTTTTTAATCTTAGCTTTCTTGCGTTATTTTAATAATAATTTATCAGCAGGCGAGTATAAACATGTAATTTTATTTAGCTTGCAGTAAGTGAGCTGGTCTCTCGGTAGTTATAATTTCAACACCAATCTGAACGTTCACCACCGCAGCTGGGACCATTTCGACAAGCACTTGCCGTAATTACGCAGTAAAAACATTCATACAATTATTTTAGCTGCACACCAGCCTTAATTATTGCTAAATAACATTTTCCAAGCCTTTATTTGAGTAAGCTCATAAGAAAACGACGTTGATAGGAAACTAGCTCTGGCATTAAAGCTATCTGTGTTGTCTTGTTGTCGGCCCGAAATTCGCTCAGCCGGTCATTAAAGCAGCACACGTTCTCTAACACAAATTGCTTCTGTGTTTGTTGCCGAAAGCTGTCATACCAAGGTAGCTTTTTAGTTGTCATCCATATTGTGCTACTGTTGCCGCGATGTGACAGGGTTGTCGGACAACACGGGAAGGGATCAACATGTTGCACGATTGTTGGACAACATGTTGTGTTGCTGTTGCCGTCGTGTTGCCTCGGTGTGACAGGGCCCTTGGAATTTTCGTAGGCACGCATTTTGGATAATCACTCCAATTAAAGAGGCATTAGTATGGTGGCTGCCTTATTCTAGTGGATGGGTACTTTTCTCTCTTTCTTCGTGTGTGTTCATTAAAAATTTAAATGTTGTATCATTAACCTAATTTCATAAATTAGGAAAACATCCGTTATGAAAATATTCCTTGGAGAAGAAGAATAAGGGGGACAAAGGACAAACACATATTTTCAAACACAGCTAATTTCATCTAGCTGTGTTTGGAGATTTGTGTTTCCTTTTGTACACCTGTTCTTCTCCAGGGATTTTTTCATCGTTCTTTTCCAGCTTGCACCTTTGCATTAATTTCAATATCATATTAACCTTAATATGCAGGCTATTTACCCTTCCCTAATGAGAACATTTCATTTATATAAGAAATTTCTGTGTCAAATAAACAGATATGAATCATATAAGATATATAAGAACATATAAGAACCATATAAGAACTATATAAGATATATAAAAAACTTGTGAGAAGTTTTTTTATATGGTTTTTGTATGTTCTTATATATCTTATATGATTCATATGTGTTTATTGGACACATGAATTTCTCATACAAATGGCTTTTTCACTAGGGTTGTTGGTGTTCGACCGGCGGCAGCTGATAAAACCAGGTTGCCCTACTGACGCCTAACTCCTGATTAGCTCAGTTGGTAGAGAAGCTCCACTGGAGATGGAGAGGTCCCTGGTTCGATACCAAGATCATGCGGATTTTTTGGTCGCGCACCAGTCACCTAGCTGTGTTTCGTGATGGGTGTTTGTCCTTTGTCCCCTTGTTCTTCTTCTACAGAAAACATTTTCATCATTCTAGTCCAGCTCGCTTGCACCTTTGAATTAATAGCATTATCATAGAAACATCCGTACCTCTCCTGTTGCGCACACCCAGATTTCCATATATTGTTATTTTAAAACATATAATGATCGATTCTTGTTTATTTGCAGGCTACGGGGGAGAAATGCTGGAAAACACAATCCGACTATGACTTTTTTACCGTCACCAAGGAGGTTGCGGGCCGTAGGTTCACACCGGAGATGTTGTGTCGACGCATTAACCCAGAGCAATACTCTTCGGCCGTGAGCAACACTCCCTTCGCCTTTGCATACCTTTCCTCTCCCTAAAATCCGCTCCCAAACCTCTCGGCAATGCGCGCAGCATGCTGAAGGTCTGTCCAAGCAGGAGACGTTTTGTGCAGCCACAGCATTTGCTGTTGCTGGAAATGAATGGTTTCCATCCGTTCCGGTCCACTTGCGGACGTTGTTTTTGTTTTGATCTGTTTTTCCGTTGGGGGAAAGGCTATTCACGACTTGGGTTCTTGACAGAGTCTTGAAGTGTGCTCATCACGTGGATCCGGAGTCACACGCTCTGTTCGCTGTCCTCAATACTCCGCTGTTGTTGTCAGTCACCAATCTTCCGAGAAGAAGAAAGAGGAGGAGACGATAGCGGGGAGGCGAGGAGGAAAGGCTCGGTTTGTATGGTTGATGCCCTCACTGAAAACGTAGGCGGGCACAGTAACCTTCAGGCTTTTTAAAAGCGTGCACCCTATTTTTCCTTGCCATGCACGGCATCTTTTTTTCTGTTTGGGCAACCCATGAGTCGTGCCCACATAAACACGTTTCCAACCAAGAAAAGCTACCTTTCAAGTAATGCCCATTATGTCTGTGCTGTGTCATGAACATACGGCACAGCGCAGACTCGCATAGAGCTACGTTCTTTATGGTTGGAAAAGAACGATCTCAATTTGAGGCTGAGCATTTGCAGTCTTTTGTAAGAAATAACAGACTTTTTTTTAAATTTATTTATGCACATTACCTTAAACACCTCTTGGGTATTGCATATATAATGACTAGACCGTTGGATTTGAAACATAGACATAAACGGACGTGAAATCGATAAATATGCGCCGGAGAGAGAACCTACTGCACAACACACTAACCCTTATAAAAATAATACAGGTACGACTCAAGTTTAATGCTTTCACCCAGTTAGCGATCCACAGGCCAATAGGCCTAAAATATGTTAACACCCCCTTATTCGCTAACCATTCATTTGAATTAAAAAAGCCATCGCTTTCGGTGACGCTTAGACATTTGCTGCAGTGTATGTGTGGTTTTTTGCATATACGTTCTACTCAATTTGAGATCTAAATTAATACTGAAAACGTAATCAAACATTTATCCCGCAGCAAATATTTAAAGTTAACTAGCTTTCTTGCTACACATATTTTCAGGAGATGGAGAACTGTGTCATAACATGCCGTAATAAAGTGACCACCAGAAGCGGTTGGTACTACATAAAGGAGAACATCCACTTCGCTCCATTTGGCTACCCATGCGGGAATAATGGAGAGGTAGGAGATCCCAAAATACTATATTTCTTCAACGTTTCCAAGCAGTTTGGGGGGCATGGGTGCTTCTGATGAGTGCAGAGAAGGGAACGTGTCAGTTAGGGGAGCTACATAACCGACAACTTAAAAACGATTTAAGTGCCGGGTACTGAACATCTTACCATTGCTCGGTAGCCAATAAGTTCCCGGCATCAGTGGATAAGAACGTCGAAGAACCAATCACGCTCTCAGAATCGAGAACATAATAGTCGACACCCTGCGATTCCTCAACTGACAGCGACTCTACGTGTGCTTCAAGTACGGCTTACCAGTATATATTCTCCTAGCGAACCCTAGGCGCACAATTAATGTTATATACATTTTTAATGAGCTCGACTAATTAGAGGTGCAAGTAATATCCGGCTCCAATGAATCTTCAGTGATACACAGCCTGTTCTTTTAAACTTAATAGATTTGTTTTCAAAAAGGCCGTGATAGATCCACTAATACAGTCAAACTAGGCGAGTTATACGGCCAGGGGAACATAATGTAGGGGGATAATCGTTACGATAAGTAAAATTATTAGCTAACATTCGTTAATTACTTCTACTAGTAATATTAAACATGCGATTCAATTAGAAACTCGCTAAGAGCCACAGAAAACAAATCAATCGGCAATTTTAGAAGGATCGTGAGCGCATAGGAAGTGCAGTAGTGAGCTGAAGTTTCCACTCGTACAACAGGCAAAAGGGTGGCGGTGAGACAACACCAATGATAAGAAAAGTAAAAACAGCGCGGTTGAGTTATCGTAGAGATTAAGTGGTTCCCGACGACGCGCAGGAAGTTTCTGTTTGGAACCCTATGTTTATTTGCACCACGTAAAAATGTTAATAAGCATAGTTTGGTTAATTCGCCTACATATCTTGACAATTAGTCCCTATATTACGCCCCCTGGCCGTATAACTCACCCGAGAAAACCGCAACAGTGTCGCTTTCTCGGCATTTTCTAAACAAATCTGTTAAGCTTAAAAAAAGCTCACCTGACAGCTTAAGAATCGCCGGGTGTGGCCAGTCCCAATGAAACTGCTGCATTAGCCTCAGCCAATGAGACTGCTGCATTAGCGGATAAGATGGCGGAAGAACCAATCAGAGAGCCATTAGGAGCGGGAACATGAGATCCTACAGTGAAAATTGCGTGAAAACGCTATGGGCAACGTTACTAAACCACTCAGTTGGGAAACTGCCATAGAGACTGCTCTGAGAAAGTGGCCCCGATCTGTCCTCGCGAACCGAGCTAATGGCGAACACAACGCCGCCATTTCTCCCGCAGCGGCCACTCGAGGAACCGCACGTTACTTCTGTCTTGGCTTTAATCGGCCATTTAGGCGCCGAAGCAGATACAGTGGAAGAGGTTACAGGGGTGCCACCCCCGCCTCCCCAGCGGACGCGCCGCGTCTTACAACCGCAGTTAAAATGCACCTAGGTCGGGACGCGCTACCTGAAAGCACCGCTGAGGCATGGTTCTATAAAACAATGTTAATTGTGCCGCAAAACCTTGCAAACTAAAGATTTTAAAAACATCACGCTCCCTTCATTTTGTACTGAACTCCAATAAATATCATACAAAAAGAGTATTTTCCGTTTGTTTTTACGCAAAAACATGCTTTCTAAAAGCTCAAGGTGACCACAGTACAGACAAATGAAAAAGAGTGGCGCTGTTGTCGTGTTTAGCTCGGTCTCGGTGAACGCCAGCCGCCCAGGTTTCGACGGCGAGTTTCCCAACTGAGTGTTTTAGTAACGTTGGCTATGGGTAAGCTGCGTTTGACAACTTCCAGTTCCTTAGAGTGTTTGGCTTCACAGTGATCAGTCTAATGAGGTGCAACTGCGAGCACGGTATACTTGTCTGAATCCAGGGCTGGACAGAAATAAAACTAATAAGGAATAGAGATACTGAGACACGCTGATTTCCATGCGAAATTACAGATATGAAGAACAATTTATGTCTTATTTATAATGGGATATCCCCGCAATATTTCTGCGAAAACGGCAAAAAATATCCTGGATCGCAAAACAGATTTATGCAGAAATACATTTTTTTGTCAGTTGCGGTAGGTGCGGAGAATGCAGTTCGTAGCGAATGAAAATTGCGGTGTTTGTGTTTCTTTGTTTGTGTTACTTAATGCACCACCTGAATACCTCGAACCCCTCATTTATGCACAGCTGTCATCTCTAATGAAGCGAAAATGTAATGTCGCACCCAGTGACCGTATAGGTACTATATAAAAACGACTGCCTGCCATACTTAACAAAAGACATCTGTCTGAAAGAAACCCGGTTTTGCTGTGACGTTGCGTCTCAAATTGTTGTACCAAGTACACCTGAGTCACCCAGGGTGGATAGATTGGACAAAAGAGCTGAACTTCTCTTTGTTGCAAAATCAAAAGAATAAAAGCTCCTTTACTGTCGATGAATAGAGGTTTCCTTTTCGCCACTGCCCTCTTCTCTGGAGTTTTCTCTGGCATTGCGGAAAGAGTAAAGGAGTTCGTGAGAGGAGCTTATTCTGCAATTTTTTTAAATCTACCTTTTTCCGAACAATATCTTTAAGTATAATTTATGCCCTTTTTTGTAAAAGGTTATGAGGCGGGTTCATTAGAAAGATGTTTTTTTTCAATTTATTGTAAAAATCCGACAGTTAACATTCGGCATGAAATGTAACGAGATTACTAAGACTCTCAAAGTTTTGCGATACAAACGGTGCATCGATAATTGTTTGTTTTTTTTACAACTGAGATACAAATTTATATTTCGCATAGCGCGAAAGATAGATACAGATACTCAAAACTTTCTCTAAGATACTATCGGGATGCATGTGTACCGCGATACTGCCCAGCTCTGTCTATCTCCGATTTCACATTGAACCGAGTGGATTGCCAGCGAGAGCACTCTTTCGAACTGCGTAGAGGATAAAAAAGACAGCAGACTGACCAAGCGCCGCTTACCTAATTCTTAGTCTGATGTGAATTACCAACCACTCTTTGACGTGAAGCTCAAATTAATTGAAACTGTGCTATCTGATGGCTGGTTCAAAGCAACCAAACCCATTCGGCATGCCACCATGTTGCTCGCACACACATTATAACCGGACGGAAAACAAATAAGAAAAGTTCGTCACAAAGTGCAAACAGCTGAAACTTACGTAAAAGTGATATTGACGCAGAAGACGTTTTTTCTATGTCAGTATATAGTGCACCTTCCTGTATGTTTGTTTTGTCTGAAGTTGTTCGCACATGTAGACACAGATGTACTATAACTCTATATATTCAGCAATATCTTCTTGCTAACCTTGTACAATTTTTGTTGAATGGTTATTTTTAACGCACATGATGCTCCATAAGCCGAAACCAGAACAGCACGCGTAATAAAGAGATTTTACGTTAAAACTTTTGAGTGGTGCTTAGAATTGCGTACAAAGCGTAATTTGAAGGCTGGCTAACATTCCACGGTGTCTCGCCACGACAAATTTGAGATATCTGAGATGAAAATTGTTCCCTCTTTTTCAGCGGTGCTGGTTCGGAAACTGCACAAATATTGAGAATGAGGTCTCTTAAACAGTTACAAGCTGGAAAATTGCGGTCTCAAATATCCATGCCTGCGACGAAGTATAAATAAAAGCTTTTCTTTTTGCCTTGCGGATTGAGTTTTATATGAGCACATAATCACAATAAATGGATGTATTTACAGTATCTTTCTGGAATAAAATGCCTATTAAAATGTTTTATGAACTTCATTTAGCTTTAACTGCAAAAATAACACGGAAAACGACATACATAGACTTAACCTAAACATGTCGTTTTGCTTTAATTCTACTAGAAGTTGAAAGATTCTTCGAGGCCGCCATTAGTCAAGGTCCTGATATCTGCGTGCTACAACATTTCAATGAAGAGCGAGAGCACTGTAGCAAACTGTATCATATCAATCGAGGCAAATTAAATTTATTTATTAATTGCCACGCAATACCACACAGCATGCGCAGATAAAGCCTTTGTTTCGATTGCTCAGGATAGCTTTCTGGCTGTCGCATGTATTCTCGCACGTGTCAGGATATATCGTCGGCACTGCAACCCAACGTCTTCAGCATGTGACAGAAACGTAAAGTGAGCAAGGAGTAAATAAAAAGAAATGATATCGCATTTGAAGGAGTCATGGGCAAATTTAGCATACAAAGTAAGATCTAGAAATTAAAACCCAGTTTTTTTTCTTTTTGCACAATAAAACTATGTTTCTCAGAAATGTGGAACTTCGTGAATCATGCAAATTCAAACGCATTCAAACGCAACTGTGTGTAGGGACCTTATTTTTTGTCGACATGGTTTATTGCCAATCGCGCTTGCGAGCAGTGCAATCATATTACTAAGAACAATATTAGTTGCGTGGAGCTGTTACGTATACCATGTGAGACATAGCACCATGACAGGCTCAACACAGGACTTCAATCAGCTTTACTAACCCAAGACATGACACAAGTACGGTCCTGCTCCTGGAGGCTCGGCGTGAAAGCAACGGAGTCTTGGGCTCGCGCAGGGACATGTGCCGATGTTTCAGTACGCCACAGGTGCAGAAAGGTCTTGGATGAAAAGCTGGATGGATGTGCAGGAAAGATCGGGGCGTGCTAGACGAGGTCTCCAGAAAAGCATTGTTGACATGAACGCGGAGGAATACCGGCAACTGCAGGCGTCAGCCAGAACCGTTTCTGCAGCTCCCTTCACGACTGGAACCAAGAATTGCGCGACAAACCGGACAAAACACAATGATTCGCCAGTTTTGTTTTCTCAGAACAGAACAGCAACAACAACAACAACTTATGTTGATACTACACTAAACGCTTTTCAAGTTACACGCTCTCGGCTCTTCAGTCTGTTCACTCCGCTCGACGGCAAACCGAAATAGTATTTTATTGTTATTGTAGTAATTCCGTTCTGTCAAAAACATAAAATTTTTATTGTTACTCAAATGAGAAATAAACACGAATTATTTTTCAACATCTTACGATCTAAAACGAAAGACGAGCGTACTCCGTTCACTGCGACCATTCGCCTGTCGTGCCTCAATGGATGTCATGGTCCAAGTATACTAATAAGCTGGACTTTTTCGCAGTTTCGGGCTTCGCTCTCATTGGTCCCGGTGGGACGGATTGCTAGTTCTGTTAAATTAATTTGTGCGACGCGCAAGCGCTACATTGGGCTAAATCATCGTTAAAATTGCCTGGAAGACACCTGACATCTATATCGATCGTTACTCGTGCTGGAAAATCTTGACGTTGGAAAGGCGATAAAAAGAACCTCATACAAGCGTGTCCTATCATGGGACATCCTATACCAGCAAAAAGGTGGCTCCAACATAGTGGATTAAGGCGGAGCGATACAGGCGGACGGAACCATACAAGCGTGTCATATTATGGGATATCCTATACCAGTCGTTCTCAACCATTGATGTATCGCCGAACCCTCGTGGATCGGCGGAGATGATGGAGGACCCCTTCGTGGTGAGGAGAAGGGGAAGGTATAGGTTAATTTTGAAAATGATTTAATAAATGAAGTATAACCAAGGGCTAGTGTGAAGTAGACTTCTCTTATTGACGTATACACGAGAAACCTCTACCCAATAATTGAAACGTTTATTCTTAATCTAAAAAAGACAACTTTTACTGCCAGGAGGCAGGGCTTCGCGGACCTCTAGGATGGCTTCGCGGACCCGAAAGGGTCCGCGAACCCCATTGAGAACCACTGTCCTATACCAACGCAATGGGTTAGGACGGAACCATACAGGTCGCACGGAACCATACAAGCATAACGTATTATGGGATATCCTATACCAGCAAAAAGGCGATTCCAGCATGGTGGAGACATGTGGGGAGAATTGCTCCCGTCGGGAGCGGACGCAACCATGGCCGGGAGCGGACGCGTCTCATTTCGGCTCCGCGTTTAAGTTGCCAAAACTACCCGAAAAATCCCTGGCCATGCTGCGTCTGTGCGTTTGAGAGGTCCACGCGTGCCCCGGGAACGTCGGCGGTACGTTTTTATTTTCTACGTACGATTCCCATCGATTTTTGCACCTTGTTCCTGCCGCCAACGGGCGTTAGGCTTAGCGCGGCCGCCGCTACCGACGCCCACTTCACGCCCAGCAAGCGCGGTCTCAGGCATCGGCGAGCGGCAACCGGGTATCGCAGTACCATCGGAGAGATCCGCGCGGACCTAAAGATCCCCGCCGGTGCGTGTTTCAACGTGTTCGTGCTGTTCTCAACGTTCTGGGCGCCAGTTTGCTGCCGCGGCCGCAGCAGCCCCTGCTTCGACTCCAATTCGCCCGGTGAAGTATGGCACTGTCTCCGGTCTCTGGGACCTTGCTGCAAGCTGCTGGTGCTGTCTATTTGACGGTTTTCCTATCAATCCTGCCCACCCGTTCTTGCAACTTCGTCGTTGAGACTTGGACAACCGACTTCCAACATGAACCGGATCCATCGCCACCCCAGCTACTTCAACCTTCGGATTTTCGTTTTTGGGACGTTAATCCAAACCTGGGCCTGACCGACTTTCAAGATTGGCAACCCGGTGACCTTGACTGGCAATCAGAAACATTGCCCTGTGCTTACATACGCCCACCGCCGCTGCAGTCACTGGGGCCTGACACCGCTCGCCGTGCCATGTACTTACAAGTGCTTCTCGTCCAGGTTTTCCTATCAATCCTACCCGCCCGTTCTTGCAACTTCGTCGTTGAAACTTGGACAACCGACTTCCAACATGAACCGGATCCATCGCCACCCCAGCTACTTCAACCTTCGGATTTTCGTTTTTGGGACGTTAATCCAAACCTGGGCCTGACCGACTTTCAAGATTGGCAACCCGGTGACCTTGCCTGGCAATCAGGAACATCGCCCTGTGCTTATATACGCCCACCGCCGCTGCAGTCACTGGGGCATGACACCGCTCGCCGTGCCATGTACTTACAAGTGCTTCTCGTCCAGGTTAGTTATTTCGGTAACTGTACCTGCATGAAAACTTCAGATCGTTTCTTGATTGCGGTGTCGTGCCCCTTTGACGCCAAAAATGTTCTGGTTGCAGTTACTAATTGCTACTTGTCGCAATTGCTCTTATTATTGTCGGGTGACGTGGAGTCGAATCCTGGCCCTGACAAGGTATGCAAATCATGCACCCAGACAAAACAATCGGAATTGACTGCAATCTTGGAAGTAATGACCAGACTTGAGTCCGGTCAGGAAAAGATTTTATCTGACTTAGCAGATATTCGTAGCAAACAGCGTAACACCGACGAAGAGATAAAAAAACTATCGGAAAGAGTCAATTCCTTGGAGCAGAGGCAGGACACTCCCGGTCATGGTGCTGTTGGTTCGGAAATCGCTCTTGAAACGCAATCAGCTGAAATAGCCACTCTGAGGGCATGCACTGATGATGCAGAGAACAGGCAGCGTAGAAATAATCTCTTATTCCTTGGTTTGCCTGATAGTAAATCTGAGACATGGAAGGAGTCCGAGGAAGCGGTTGTTTTGTTTTGCAGCGATAAACTTGGGGTCGTTCTTGATCCAGATAATATTGACCGTGCCCATAGACTTGGCTCTTTCGTCGAAAACAAAACTCGGCCCATCATGGTGCGGTTTGTCAGGTTTAAAGATAGGGAGTCTGTGTTGACTTCAGGCATTAAACTGAAAGATACCGGATTTTCTGTGCGCGAGGATTTTTCACGCCCAGTACGTATTGCGCGAAAAAAGCTGCTCGAATATGGTAAAGCGCAACCTTCGAAATTCAGGCTTAGACATGACAAGCTGTTTATCGATGGGCGCTGTTATCTTTACGACGCTATCTCCGAAACTGTTGTGCAGTCAAAAAAGTAGCTGGCGCGCAACGCTTGGGCCGTCACTTTGCCACTGGGCATTCCGTGTCTTCTGCCAGTGCACGTGCACCAAATATTAATATTCTGCTTGTTAACTGTCGCAGTGTTAAAAATAAAGCTGATGAACTAGCGAGCCTATTATCCTCTCTAAACACGGATATAGTTCTCGGCTGTGAGTCATGGCTTGATGAATCGATCACTAACTCTGAAGTATTCCCTTTTGAATATGAAGCTTATCGTAAAGACAGAAATTCACACGGCGGAGGAGTATTTATTTTGGTAAAAAAAACCATGCCGAGTTTCCCGATGAATATTAGCGATACCAGCTGTGAATCAGTATGGTGCAAGCTTGTGCTTCAGAATGGGGAACACATTACGATGGCAGCGTTTTATCGTGCACCCGGTGGTAACAGTATTCAGCCTTTTCTTTCATTATCCGATCAGCTGCAAAAAGTCACGACAGATTATTTTTTGATTGGGGGAGATTTTAATATGCCTGATGTTCGCTGGATAAACAAAGTGCCTGTATTCTCCTCCAAAGCATCTTTGACTACCGCGTTTGGAGACCTTATCGCCTGCCATGGCCTTTTTCAATTTGTTGATATCCCTACTCGGTGCTCCAGCGCTAATGCCAACACTCTTGATTTACTTTTTTCGAACTCTCCATCCCTGATTCAATCTGTCACTGCAATCCCCGGCATTAGTGATCATGTGGGAATAACTGCAAAGGTCTTATGTGATCGCCCGCCTTTACCTGCCATTCGGCCTCGTAAGGTTTACCTTTATGAGAGGGGCGATTATGATGCAATTGCTATGGAGTTAGAAAATTATTTTCCTTTGTTTGAATCTTACAGTGCTGCACCAGACATCACATATTTGTGGTTAAAGTTCAAAGAAAAATATTTACCCTCATAGATCTATATATACCGTTTAAGATACTTTCGGGAAAACAAAGGTCAAATAAGCCGTGGTTTACACGAGAAATAAAAACACTCATCAATAAGAGGAAACGAATGTTCAAGAAGCATAGAGCCCACCCAGAGCCAGATTTATTTGTCAGCCTTGAGCAAGTAAGTGACTTAATAAAACGTAAAATCAAATCTGCAAAAAGTACGTTCTTTCTTTCATTGGGCTCTAAAATTAAAGATAACCCCAAAGAATTCTGGAAATTGGTGAAGTCCAACCGCAAAGATGACACAGGCATACCGTCACTCACTTGTAATAACAACTCTATCCTTGATGATGTTGATAAGGCAAAATCCTTTAACGAGTATTTTGAATCAGTCTTTTCAAAATCACAATCTAGGCAACTTCCGACTTGCACTTCCCAAATATTTGAACCTATGCCCGAAATTATCGTTGATGGTTACGGAGTACTGAAGCTTCTTCAAAGCATTAAACCAAACTCAGCGCCAGGGCCTGATGGAATTCCGAATCTTATTCTTAAATCCTGCGCTCCTGTGATATCCAAATATTTGACACTACTGTATAACATATCCGTTTCAAGTTCCACACTACCAGAGGATTGGAAAATTGGAAATGTGGTACCCATACACAAGAACGGAAGTCGAGATTTAGTCGAAAATTATCGACCTATATCGCTAACTAGTGTTTGTTGCAAGACACTCGAACACATAATATACACAGCCATCATTAACCACCTCCAAAACAACCATTTCTTTGTCGACTATCAGCACGGATTTAGGTCTGGCCGATCATGTTCCACTCAACTCATTGAATTTTCACACGATATACTTAAATCTTTCGATAATGGTGTACAAACAGACTGTGTATTGCTAGATTTTCAGAAGGCTTTTGACAAAGTTTCTCACAATCTTCTCTTGTACAAGCTATCTTTTCTTGGTTTACCTAACAATATTCTTTCCTGGCTTCAAAATTATCTAACCGGCCGGTCTCAGAAGGTTGTAGTTAACGGTGTTTCATCAACAAATGTTTCTGTGTCATCTGGTGTACCGCAGGGGTCGGTCCTTGGACCGCTTTTATTTCTGATTTACATAAATGATATTGGTGTGAGCATCTCTTCAAGTATAAGGCTTTACGCAGATGATTGTGTTCTGTACAGGGAGATACGAGATGACTCTGATAGGCTGGCGTTACAAACTGACCTAGAAAAAATTTGTTTTTGGTGCAGCCAGTGGCTCATGTCCCTAAACGTATCTAAATGCAACCACATTCAATTTTCCCGGAAACGCAAACCGTTCCAAACGCAATACAGTCTTAATAACGAAACTATTCCCCAGGTAACCCACGCTAAATATTTAGGAGTCGTATTTTCTTCCGACCTAACATGGAACCAACATGTAGAATTTATAACAACGAAGGCAGCTCGTACCCTTTACTTCATTAGGAGAAATTTTAAGCAGGCTCCCCAAGATGTGAAAGAACTTTTATACAGCACAAATGTCCGTCCTATTCTCGAATATGGTAGTACGGTATGGGACCCCTTCACGCAAAATCTGATAGGCAGTCTCGAAGCCATACAGAACCGCGCTGCTCGTTTTGTTAAGAACAGTTACGTATTTCCGAGCAGCATTACGCGAATAAAAGATTCCCTTGGCTGGCCTACGCTTGCATCGCGTCGCGCATTTTTTCGTATTTCTTTTTTGAGAGACGTATACTTCAACCAAACGCCATTGAACAAAGATGTGTATTTGATGCCGCCTACATACGTCTCGCGACGTCTTGACCACACATTAAAGATAAGAGAAATGCCTGCCCGCACAAATGCTTTCATGAATTCATTTTTCCCCGCACTATACAAACCTGGAACCAGCTTCCCCGGGATATCATCCAAGTTGCAAGTGATGACAAATTTCTTGTAGCTTTACGAAATCACCTTCAGGCCTAAAATTTGTGCGGTATTCTTTATAAAGAGCATGTCTGTCTAATGAATACTTGTCTTTTTTTCATTCGTGAGTTTATGCAAGTGGCATACGTCTTACATTGTCTGTCGCCCATTGTTACATTATTGAAGGCACTCTTATATTTTGTCTGTTACTTATTTTCCAGTTTAATTTTTATTTTTATTTTTTTGGTCACCCACATTGGCTTCACCATGCTGGTATCGCCTTTTCAGTTGTATACAGGGCGAGTTTCTTAAGCTTTACGTATTTGTTTAAAACGGTCGTGAAAGCTACACTTATGCGGTTTGTGCAGGTGAGTTATACGGCCAGGGGGATGTGGTATAGGGGCCTAATCTTAACGATCAGTTGGATAATTAAATACAATTTGTAAATTAAGTTTTTAATTAGTGAAAATGAACAGAGGGTTTCAATTAGAAACTTGCTGAGAGTCATCGAAAACCTCTAAATCAACTCATTTTTTAAAGGATATAATGACAGGGGTAGCATTTTACGCTTTTCCCTAAAAACGTTTCATTTGGACCCGTTTCTAGATCTAGGTTTCCTACCGGAGCGCATCTCTGCGCCCACGGCCCTGTTCCCCAGAGGTTTAGACGCGCAACACACGTGCGCCCTGCTTCCCTCCATCCTGCGAGGACGGCAAGGTGTGGCTTCACACTGCGGCCACCGGGCAGCAGGATCGCGGGCGCAAAAATACGCTCTGATAAGAAACCGAAATTTAGAAACGCGTCCAAATTGAGCATTTTTTCAGAGCACCGTAAAATAGTGCGCCTGTCTTATATCTTCATAAAAAGAGTTGATTTAGTATTTTTCAATGATGCCTAGCAAGTTTCTAATTGGAATCATTGATCTATTTTCACTAATTAGAAATTTAAGGAACGTATTGTACTTAAAAAGAAGCTGAAGCGGTTTTGTATTTGAGGAAACACATTTGAATCTTCTTCTTTTGACCTCCAGGATTTCGAATATCGAAAGTTATTTCTAAATATGGTGAATCGAGGCTGCATGGAATCATTTTAAAAGTACCGCAGAAGGCCCTCTTTCCCGGAGAATGACGTCATAAAAGGAGCTTTCGAAATTTTCGCTCTCACGGATCTTCAGCGCCTATCAAAGTTATGCACGCACACGCTATTTTTAAAAAAGGGCAGAAAAAGACGTCACGACTGGTGCCAATGCGGGAGAATATACCTCGCAAGCTTGCGATTGGACGCGCGACCCTCAAGCAACAAACACTTGGTGGCCAAAGGATCCTCTTAAGACGTCACTACTGGTCAGATGTTTTTGTTTACTTGCGTTTAGTTATACTGTTAGGGAAAACGAACCTGATATTCAGATTCACAGGATAAAACTACGCTAGAGTCAGCCTCTATCTGGTTTTTGAAAGAAGTGTTGCACTTCCCTTTAATAAGCCGACTCATGATTACAATTAGCCCTTTACACTACGCCCCCTAGCCATATAACTCAGCAACAAAAACACTGTGAATGTAGCTTTTGTGGCTTTATTTCAACAAATCTGTTAAGCATAAAGAAATACTCTGCAGATTGTCCCCTAATACGAAAGGAATGTATGGTTCCTTCTCCGCTTGCGTCGTTCGGGAGAGACTCGCGGACATCTAGCGTTCCATTGAAACGCTGGATGCCAGTGAGTCTCTACAGCAGCGAGGGGTATCAAACAAGCATGATGTTTGCACATAAATAAGCTCACGTCCGAGGTCCTCGAGAAGCACTAATAGAAGTAGCAAAATGAAGTGACGTAGTAAATTTGGTAGCAAGAATGTTTTTCTAGAAGAATTGCACGCAGCAAAGCCTAACTTTGCTCGAGAGATGATGATTACAAATTTAATAGTGAACAAAGGTGTCCCTTGAGCTGTCAGACAAAGCGCCCATTCTTACCGCTCAGGAGCTCCTAACTTTTGCGTGGAGGACCAGCAGAACCAAGATTTGTGCTGCGAGCACACCTGCGATATAAAGATTGGATAAACATGAGGTGAAAAATGAAAGACGTTTACAGTTCTCTGTACTGCGAAATTAGAGGGTAGCTTTTGAGGAGGAGGATGGGAAGGTACGGAGGAGAGGGTATGCCTTGCCTCCCCTCCCCTCATCCTCTTCTGCTTCCTCCCATTCAGCGGGAGATTTCCCTAAATTTATCGAGAAAATTTACAAGCTAAATTTGGCGGGAAAATTTTCGCTGAATTTCACGCTAAATTTAGTGAAAAAATGCTCGCTAAATTTCCCGCTAAATATAGCCGGAAACTTTCCCACTAAATTTAGCGGGTTAAGTTACCTGCTAAATTTAGTGGGGAAATCGACGTCGCGTGACCTCAACACCAATTCAGTTTCCCCGCTAAATGTAGCGACGAAAATGACGTCACATGACTTCGTGTCACGCCACCCATGAACAAATTCAGTTTCTCCGCTAGGGTTAGCGGAAATATTCAGGTCACGTGACCTCAACATTAATTCAATTTCCCGCAAAGTTTAGCGGCCGGTTACGCCGACGGCGACGACGCGAATCGGGTGCCTAAGATCTGCGGTCTAAAAGACCTGAATGCCTGACATGAAATAAAGTTAAAATTAGAGATAAGACAAAAGAAAACAGAATCTAAGATACTGCTCTAATATCATTCCTTTTGTCCGTTCTCAAACATTTTGATTTCACGAAATGTTTATGTATTTATTCATAGCCAGAGAACCCCTCCCAGTTTCAGCATGAACGCAATCAATCAGTGCAGACTAGACTTTGTAAACCACAATGCACATGAAAATGAATGTTTGCCGCATGGTCATGCATGAGTCGGTGGCCCAGATCTGTAAATACATTTGTAGTGAGGAGCGTTCTTGAATACAATTTCTAGGTTGTGAATTCGACAGTTTAAACATCCATAAGGAACACTGTATGCCACTGAGGTTTTTGTGACACATCATAAATGGAGCAGCATTGACATCCTTGCATACTTAACAAGAGTTTGCATTTTTTAGCATGGCATATGTGCTATCCTAATGTCCATACAGCCCCCTTTAAAAAAAATCTCTTTGTAGAGCTTTTTATTGGTTCTTACTTAACTCACATGACAGATTCGGTTTGAACTCTCACACGGCATCAACAATTTTATATATTAATGTAATAGTGAGACAAGATATGGGCTTGAGTACTGCTCAACAAGCACAGATGTGTAGAAAAGTACTGTCAAAAACACAAATGTCAAAATAAAAATTACTCTTTTAGGTAGAATGTGGATACAATTATGTATATGGTCATGAATACAGTTAGCACATTCAATATGAAGAATATGTGTTACATGCACACTCGAGACCTGTTGCACCTACGTTTATGCAAATTACTCCAGGAGAACCAAGCGCTGCAGTCTCGAGAGCGAGTTCGGTGAATGAGTCTACCTAAAATGAGTGTAGACGGAAAAAGCAGTTTGATCTGCGACAATGAGCATTACATAAGCAAGTGACGTCATTATTACTGTTACAGCGCCGACCGTTTTGTATAGATATAAATAAACTCTCAGCCGCGTCGTTCGGTGAGTTTCCTCCGTACATTACAGGGTTTGGCTGTCTTAAATTCTTTGCGAGAAAGTTGATGAACTGGAAATATTTAGCGTAGTTCTAGAAAAACTATTTCCAGAAGCTTAGCTCAGCATCGTAAAGAATATGAAATGTTTGCTAGAGACAAGGTTAGTGCAGCAGTTCAATAAAAAAATACTTAGTTTTGCGAAACCATCTTGCCGTAGTAAATGTATAAAGTTCCCCTAGGTAGATCTATAATCCTTACGCATGATTGTGCCCATTGCATAGCATAAAACGTTAATTTGAGACCTGCAATATTTACGGGCTCAACCAACTCTGAATAAGTGGAACACTTGACATTAAAGATTGGTATCAGCATGACTCACTGCAAACATCCCCGTAATAATTTCCATGAATCTATGCATTTCAAGAAAATACTTGGTGCGAGCTGTTTAAAACACCGTAAGACTTTTTAACACTAATAGAAAGCCTGTAGTGGGCCACAACTTAAGCAGTTTCCACTTCATTTGGAAGAGGAATTACATCTATGTGAACCTTGAAACTAGGCCTACACTGAATTGTTTTCTTAAGTTGAACGTGCTATGCTCTGTTCACTATATAAATATTTGCAGAGCTGTCAATGTGCAAGTTCTTGTTGTTGTTGTTTATGTTTCAAACCTCCCGACTGCTAGGCGCGATAGGTACACAAGATTGATTACACCAACGTAACACGATGATTATTTTAAGAATTTCTTTGGGTATAGCACAAGCGAAGCCATCAGCGGGAAGTTACTTCTGTGACACCGTCGAGCCTATATCCGCGGGCTTTAAGTCCACATGTGAATCATGACTGCAGACTCCTTTTTGTAATTGGAACTCCATCCAACCCGTGATTTGAATGTGCCTTTTGCATTTTAGGCTTAGTAGTGCTTTTGCGGTTTCACTTAAGTAATAGGTAAGAAGAATGCCTATTTCGAGTGGCATACCTAACACCTGGTGGCACGAGGACTCACCTGTCGTGACGGTAATCAGAAGTCTGCAGGAAGGGGAGATACCGCGATGCTCTTAGGTTGCTGGCATTACCTCCCTGTGGTCCTGGCCAGACCACAAAAGAGGATTGAGTCCAATTTTGTGGCCACTAGGATCTCCAGATCTTGAAGTGCTTACGGCCCGAATATCCATCGAGACAGAAGATCCAACGAGTCGAAAGATCCAATTGGTCACGTGACAGGCGAGACGGAATATCCATCGAGACGAAATGTCCAATTGAGACGGAATGTCCAACGAGTCTTAATATCCAACGAGACGGAAGATCCAACCAGGCCTGAATGTCCACCGTGCCTGAATATCCATCGAGATGGAAGATCCAACCAGGCCTGAATGTCCACCGTGACTGAATACCCAACGAGACGGAAGATCCAACCAGGTCGGAATGTCCACTGAGACTGGATACTTAATATGGCAACCGTGGAGACGTAGAATATTACTGTGCTGTGCAGTGTGACAAGCTAGAACCTAAAGTAACAGTATGGTAAAAATAAGTTTGCAATTCGTAGTTGAGTAGATATGTTTCTGAGGAGACTTTGCTTTCTTGTGAATAAACGAGCGGTGAGGAAAAGCATCCCTGAAATAAAGTGTACCTGGGAGATCCTCGTAATTTTGTGACGGATTTAAAATAAATGTCCCTGGTGTCTTGGCCTCTCAGAGAGAACGGCTGGCTTGGGCAAAAATATACAGGGTGTCCCATTTAAAACAAACTAAGCTTTAAAAAAAATCAGACAGCTCTACGCGATGAAACCAACTGTGCTTTGCTTGTAAGCGTCTTCCGAAAGCGCAAATATATAATTTATGAAACCTAATTAATTAATTACGACTAATTTTCAAACTTTCTGCTGTCACAGTCCTTTGCCAGTAGTTCTTTTGTTTTAATTTAAACTGTTCATTGAAGCCTTTATTAAACGAGAAACCAAGCAAAAGACTGCCAAATTTCTGAAGAAAATACGAGAAGGAACCTGAATTCCTTCAGGGTGCGCAGCATGCCCCACAGAATCGAATCCAGACTCTTTTGCTGGACCCGCTCGCTGTGGCAAGACCAACATCAAACTTCGTTTCGGAAAGAGACGAGAGGCTCCACTGAATGGATGCGTTTGCCTCACTCACCAGTGACCATGCTGCCATCTACCAGGACGTCTGCAATTACGTGGACAGAATTACGAACATTTGTGTGCTCCCAGGGGCTACGTAACAGTTCTTTCAGTAGTCGTTTAGTGACGCATAAAGTGAATAAATATTTCATGTTTTCCGCTGACCACGTTGTCCTCTTTTAAAGACGTGGAGAAAGGTGCCGCATGCCGAAACGGGAACCTGTATCACTCTACGAAGCTTCGTCTCCGTAGTGTTTTTGTCTAAACAGTTGGTCTGGTGTGCACCAATCACTCATCGTTGTACGGGTTTACATATTATTGTTGAAGCCTCTTTCCTTTTGTCCAGAAAATGTATTAATAAAACGATAACTTACATAAAACATATTTCTAGAATAAATGTTGGGTATTTGTGCAGTTGAAACTCCGCCAAAGTTGTACGTTTTTTTTTTCTTCAGCAGTTGTACATGTTTTGCAAAGTTAGAGAAATTTAACCAGCTTGCTAGAATCCGCCTGAGCAACCAACATTTCTTTTTGAACAAATTTGAAGATCTATCAGCTCGAAATACGTAAACATTGCGAAACGCATTGCTCAAATCAGGTAGCCAGAGGAAGGAGACTGTATGCCGCTCCGCGTACGATATCCACTTGGCGACGTGGCAGGCGAGACGGAATATCCATCGAGAAAGAATATCAAATTGAGACGGAATGTCCAACGAGTCTGAATATCCAACGAGACGAAATATCCAACCAGGCCGGAATGTCCACCGTCACTGAACGTCCATCAAGACGGAATTTCCAATTGAGACTGAATGTCCAACGAGTCAGAATGTCCAACGAGACGGAAGATCCAACCAGGCTTGAATGTCCAACGTGTCTGAACATCCAACGAGCCTGAATATCCACTAGTGGATTTTTGACTCGTTGTATCTTTTGACTCGTTGGATATTCAGGCTCTGAACCGAAATTGAAGGGCCGTGCAGCAAACCGTCAAACGTTGGCTACAACATACAGCCTGGCAACGAGTGAATCAAAATCTGTCATCGAACCCTTCCGCGTTAACTGTGACGAGTGGTGAGCAAACCTCAGAAAAGCCTTTGTCAAGGTGCCGTCTTATCAGGAGAAATGCTAGCTGTTCACGCTCGTGCCTGCAAGTGTAACTGTTAACGAGGTCGAACGTTTAAACCTGGGGGCATTGAGCTATATTCCAAAAAAGTCCAAGCGAATTTGTGAACGTTTTGGCGTATGGGAGCGTCTCGAACCATACCAAGGCGCTAAGATAGGCGAGGACATCGTCCAGTCAGCCACGCGGTTTTACAGCGACAATGATTTCGACTGTTCCTGGGAGAGCCCCAACAAAAAGGACGTTGTAAACATTGTGAAGAATGGGAAACAACAAGCCGTTGTGACGCGCTACATGACCAGGTCCATCTGAGAAGCCTACCAGCTGTTTAAGAAAGCTAACCCGGACTCCAAATCAGGACTGACCAAGTTTTATTCACTGCGACCCAAGTGGGTTAAGCTGCACCCCGACCAAACTGTGTGTGCATGCGTGTGCTGCACAAGTTTGATTTGTGCTTCTCTTCCCTCAACAGCGTACGGAAGGAAAACATAACAGCTGAGGATATTGTTTTCTGCCTTTGCCTTGACTCGATGCCCAATTGTCTACGGGGTGAATGCAAGAAATTCCCTAGCATTGATCGACTGTCCTCAGAATAATTAAAATAGACCGATCTCACAATACCTGTCTCACTAAGACTGTGCAATAGAGTGGAAGCTACGACGTGCCAACAGGCTCGCGCTGTCCGCATCAGAACATAGTGCCCGGGTTGTAATCGGGTTTTCTCGATATTTTCAGTGTCTGACAATTTAGGCGCGCAAAAGTAAAAAAATATTTTTCAAATGGCTTTAAATTATATTTTTTAATCGAAAAACGTGTTAATCCTCTCATTATCGTTTTTCGTTGAACCATATAGTTATGCTGCACCGTCGCCAATTTGCCGCCGACGTTCGGATCTGCGCAAGCATTTCAGCTCGAGTTGAAAGAATGCGTCGCCAAAACGCAAAAGAGTAAGTATTGAAGTGTATATACCCCACGATAGAGATCCTTCGACGGACTGTGTTTGGGGCGCCGCGGAAGACGCATTTCGTTGTGATCCTCACCGCCATGGCTGCCATGGCTGACATCGGCTCTCCCCCGAGCCGGTATCGCGGCAACGCATCTTTTTATCCCACGCCAGCCAAGCAGATAGCTTTAAACGTGCTCGGTAACCTAAAGGAAGAAAGCGTGAAAACGGCTAGCACCGATTCCATCTTCGGAAGGGCGGCAGCGCTGAGCGGTGTCTGCAAGCGAGCTTTCTACAAGTGGGCTAGTGAGAACAACGCGATGAGCAATGGTGGTCTCGCCAACAAAACTTTCTCTGGGAGCGAAGAGCTGCGCTAGAAAAACGAAATTTGGCGATTTTGGCCTCGGAGTTCTAAGAAGAATTGTTCACGGATTTTTCCTTGATAATGAAATCTGTCGGGCGCAAAGATTATGCGGAGCTTCAAAGACGACGACAACCTACCAAGCGTGTCCAAAGCAACGCTCCATCGGATGCTCAAGAAACTGGGCTTTAGATTTAAGCGCCGCTTTCGCAACTGCCATCTGATCGAGACAGTGAACATGGTGCTGTGGTGGTGCCAGTACATACGACAGATACAGGCGTTTAGAGGGCAGGGGCGGCCTATTTTCTACACTGACGAGACGTGGGTGAACCATTCAAAAGTCTGGGCCGACGTGACCGTGATAAGTGCGCGTGAGGCCAAGCGCTCCGGACTCTCAACCGGGTTGAGAAAACCCAGCGGCAAAGGTGGGAGGCTGATCGTCACCCATGTTGTCAACGAGAACGGGTTTCTTGACGGTGTGGGGGAAGTTTACCGCGCAAAAAAGGCAAGTGGTGACTAGCATGAAGATATGGACGAAAAGCACTGCGAAAAGTGTTTTGTCAACACACTGCTCCACGTCCTACGTCTAGCGAGTGTGGTAGTGATGGAAAATGCTCCCTATCATTCGGTGAAGCTGGAGAAAGTGCCGAAGATGTCAACTCTCAAATATTTCATTTATTGGTACCCTCAGGGCCCGAAGGCATTACAGAGGGGGTGGGATTATTACGTACAAGTTAATAGAACACTCAAATCACTAATCAAGTTCTAGTAGTATGGATACAGCATTTTTAAAATCAACAGGATTAACAATTGTGGCGATGGATGTGGAAAGGTGATTCCAGTCAGCAGACGTACGAGGTATGAATGATCTGTAGTAGGTATTAGTGTGGCACTGCGGAATTTCGACTTTATGTATGTGATCATTGCGTGATGATATGTAGGATGGCTCCAGTAAGAGTTCAGTCTTAAGGATTGGGTTGTGAAAAAATATTTTCTGAAATAAACTTAATCGATAAAACTTTCGGCGTAAAGAAAGAGTTGGTAAGGATAGGCATTTTTTCATAGAGGTTACGCTTGATGTACGATGGTAATTAGAAAGAATGAAGCGCATAGATCTATTCTGGACAGCTTCCAAGGCGCCGACGAGGCTCTCAGTGTTAGGATCCCGAACAGCAGAAGCGTACTCAAGTTTTGGCCGGACTAGTGTTTTATAGAAAAAGAGTTTCAAAGTCGAAGGAGTCTGGAAAAAATTACGTTTTAGATAGCCAAGCATGCGGTTAGCATTGGAAATGACGTGGTGAACATGCGATTCCCATGAGAGGTTAGATGTGATGTGAACGCCCAGATATTTGTAAGAGTCAACCCGCTCTAAAGTCATATTATTAAGGATATAGGAAGGAGGATCGTTAATTCGCCTGGAAATTATCATATGTTTACATTTGTCAACATTTAATGACATGTGCCAAGTGTCACACCAACTTGATATGGAATCGAGATCATTTTGAAGAAGTAAGATGTCAGAACTGTTAACGATTTCGCGGTATACAACACAATCATCTGCAAATAAACGAATAGAAGAGTTGACATTCAATGGTAAGTCATTAATGTAAATGAGAAAGAGAAGAGGGCCAAGCACAGATCCCTGAGGTAACCGGACGTTACTGAAACTTTCGACGAGTCGGTATTATTACAATTTACAAACTGTGAACGATTAGTCAGAAATGAGTGAATCCACGAAAGTACATGATGTTCAATGTTAAGTTTGTGAAGTTTAAGAAGAAGAAGTTTATGAGAGACCCTGTCAAACGATTGTGGCCAGGACCAAGCACAACGGAGAAAAGTACCGCATTGACACGATTACTGCTGTAGCCGGCCACACTGTCCTAAAGGGATAGTTCAACGAAATTTCAAATATACCCGTCGTGTTCAGAAATAGACTGAATATGATCCATAATATCCGTAAATGACACACGTTTTTATTTTGACCCTGATGGCTGTGTTTATCGTTATAAACGGCCCACTCTGGCAAGCGCTTGGAGAGCAGCCAGTGGAAAGCACGTCATATCCGGCTCAATTGTGACGTAGTCAGTCTCGGGATAAGCAAAGCTGCGGCGAGGCTGACGTTGTCAGGATGCCCTAGCCGTTCCAGCCACCGAAGCGGCCGAAGCACGCCAGCGATCAGGCCACCACAACTAACCGCAAATCTGTTTTTGTGTGAATTTTGAGTGATGGGTTAATCTTTTACAATCTTGTAGAGGCGGAATAGTGACGTCTGGGACACACAAAAGAGAGTACCGTTGAGTGGGGAGTTCTTCCCTCCCCTCTTCTCTTGTGCTGGACGTAAAGCCGTCGGGATGACGTATGGTTCAAAGCATATATAGTTGTTCTTGGCGAGACAGTTATCGTCACTACCTGTTAAGGTTCCTAGACGGGCATTAAAAACGAGGCTTTGGCGATATCGACCAGGTGCTCTTTGCTAATCGTTTAATTTGTTTTAAAATGCCTTTTCGTGTCGTTTTTTAACAAGATATTGGTGTGTCCGATGGGATACAGCTCCTCTGAACCCATTTAGACCAAAAAATAAGCGCCGAAATTTCGTTGTAGTACCTATTTAAGGCTCCCACCTTACCATTGCCAGTTGAACCCGATCGAGTTGGCATAGGGTCACATGAAAGGTTATGTTGCGTCCCTTAAGAAGGAATTCAAGGTGGCCCAACTTGGACCTCTCGTGGATGAAGCTATCAATCAACTAACTGCAGAAACTTTTTCAAATGTTGTGCGGCACGTAGTTGATAAGGAAGCGGTACTGAGGAAGGTTGACCACATCATCGACGACGTTTTCGATGGACAGGAGCCTGTTGTGATCGTCATGGATGTAACTTGCTCGGAATGGGACACTGGGACAGCAGACGACTTATTTAGAAAATACTCCTCATTAACACATCACTACCTTGTAAAATCATGCTGCAGGTATGATAACTGTGCAGTGCAATGAAAAGGTGCAAAGGGATTACGTTCAAGTAGCTTTATTTTTTGTCCAAATACTATTGTTGGCTCTTAGAAACGTGTATATTTACACAATTATTATCCTAATTTAGCACTGGTACAGAAACACCACTGTGGACTGAAACCGTCTTCTGCATGTTACCAGGTACAATAAAGCATGCTGCGTTGTGTGATATCCATTAAAATGCAAAACCTCTCGGGAAAGATAACGAAATGAATTTTTTGGAACAGTGTGCTCAACTTACGTTGTTTATTGTGCTGAGCTTCTGTGCACACACGAAGTCCCAATGTTTCTGAGTGAAATTGTCTACTAAATTGCCTACACAATGTTTATGGATTTCCGAGGTCCTTTTCTTTCAGTGCTGTTCACCATCCACATCAGACGGCAAGTCCTGGCAGTTCTACTTGCCAAGCAACTGACCTGAAGAATAAAGATACGAGCATCAGTTGCATTAAAAGCAGTATTGTAAGGGTTTCTTTGAATGCATTATTTTTTATGCGGCCGAGTCGCATGTCACAGCATGAATTTCACTTTATGTGACAGCAATCATAACCAGAGAGGCTATTTACTTCGTTACTTTATTATATATTACCAAATGGAAACTTTTTCTTTCAACTCATTAGTATATTTCACCGCACCTGGGGATTTCGTACGGTTAACTCCGATATTAGTCCCGTGCAACGCATACTAGATGCAATTGACTCCGAAGCTATATGATTTTATTTGACTATATGATTAATCAGTGATTATAAAGAGCGTGAAACACATTAACTAAAGCTATAGAGCTCATCACCGGCTCGAGGCAGTGCTTGGAGGCCAACCCTTTCCTTTTTCTTTTCTGGAACCACCTGAGACTGTGGAGAACTAGAAGAACCAAAAGTATAAGGAACACGAACGGAAAGACAGAAAGCGTCGTCTCAAACTCAGCTGCAAATTTATTTAGTAACACTTCCATATATACCAAATCCCCAGACATCGCCAACCAATCACCGCATTCAAAAACAAAACTTCAGGTCCGAAGCCCAACAAAAGACATGGCCTGTTTCCCGGATTCGTCATCGTCCAAGGACACGCAAACACTCTTGCCTTATCTGCCGTCCAGGCTTCTACAAGCACAAGAAACCCTCCACCACTTTTCGACCCTGGCCGAACGGGCTGAACAGACAACCGATAAACACCATTGCTTAAAATGTGAGAAACGGAGGTTTGTTCTAAATAGCGTCAAAATGTTGAACACGTGTGGCAGCATTGAATAAAATGTAGTCCATGAAAATTATGGTTGGCAAAAGTATCAGGGATCCCGTTCCCCATGTAGTTCTGATGTGTCGAACCTGTGTAAGACTTCGTGGGTTAACCTATGTAAGGAGGCTATCTCCCGGAAGACTGAAGAATTGTTGGGTTGGGGTCCAAAGTTTTGTTTGAACCAAACACCGTCCAGGCTATATGAGTTCGCATCAATTCAAACGGTGGCAAAAGCAGTCAGCCCGGATGAAAGAGCTGCATTTCTAGATCAAACGCCGGGCAGAATAGAAAAGTCATGGGCAGGAATTACCCAACCTGGCGGTGTATGGCTCCGAGGTGTCCGCAGAGTCATACACCTCTAGGTACGTTATGAGACGTTTGATGAATAATGATTTCAACGGTGACTAGTGAATAACAGAAATATTGTTTCTGCCTATGAGTAAGTAAGGTACGGAAGACCTTCAGAATGCCATTGCAATAGACCGATCTCACCAAGCGTTCGGCGCATGCGTGGCGCCGCCATAACTTTAGTTCATAGGAAGCAGAGCGATCAGCTACGTATTGATATATGTCTCACGACATTCTCAATTACCGTTCGTTTGATATAGCAATCTCATTATTGGTCAAGATTGCTCCGGGTGGCATGTTTGCGATTTTATATACAAATAAACAAAACGGTTAAATGTAGTCTCGAGAAAACACCCCGCATTGCACAGCCGTATTGTGTAAAACTTATTATGACAAAGTAAGAAGTCACCATTTTGCAGTGACCGTCTAAACTGCAGCCAAAAGTCGGATCGACGATTTTTCCCGCCTTCCACCCGGCAGCGTTTCATCATATTTCTTTTTTTTCGCTCGAATAACATATTCCTAATTTCTTTTTAAAAAACGCAGTTTTTGTTCATCTAGAGATTGGAAATTTCCCGTTACAATTTTTAACAGATAACTCTGACGGACCCACCCCGAGAAGGTTGGATTTGAATCTGGAATGAAACCACCCATTTCTACTAGGGATGCCGCGAACTTTTTTCGAGACCGAAGTTTCGATGATCGAATCAAGCGGTTCGAAAGGTTCGAAAAAGATTTCGAATGTTCGAACTTTTTCTATGTATCGTAAAATTCGACGGAAGTTGAGATTTTCGAACTCGTTAAACTAAGAAGTTTCGACGCTTTTCGAACCGTCAGAACTAGTTACGCTAAATAATTCGATCCCCATTCGAACTTTTCGAGACCTTTTACGCATGCAAAATTCGATGCTTGTCAGAACTTTCGAACATGACAGACCAAAAAATTCGATGATTTTCAGAACTTTTAAATTTCTTGCACTATAAAAGTTCGAAATTTCGAACTTCCTACGCCAAGGAATTCGATAGTTTTCGAACTCTCGAACTTATTTATCGAGAGAATTCGTCAAGGACTTCGAACCATCGAATACTGAAAAATCAAAAAGGTCGACAGAACTTCGAACTTTTAGGGTAAAAGCCTGACGTTCGTCGAAACTGTGGAAAGACCGGCGGACGGTTTCATTTTGGAATTCAAGTAGTGAGGTACATTCGTAACTTTCTTTTTCTCGAATTTTTACATGCCGTGCTGCGTTTCCTACGAAGACAATGCCGCTGATAACAATGTTCTGGTAAGCTCAGTTTTAGCGAAATTAATTCCCGAAGGGGCGAGAAAGGACGACGGGTTTTTGACGATTGTCACGTTTGTGCCATATTTGAAGCGGGCTAGAAGCCGAAGCTATTTGCGGTTGAGATGTTAAACGTTTTAAGAATGATCTATGCATGAGACCCAGAGTGAAGTTGTGCGTCTTAAGATGTGATTATTGTTACTCAAGATGAGTTTCCTGAAGAAATATCCAGAAACAATGTTATCTACACAGCGGGCAATTGTGCATCAAACTTGGTATTTGTGTTTTCGTCTAAGTTGAGCGAAGGTATCGCATTTAAAATTAACACCACAGACAGTACCTCTTGTGACATATCACTGCACATCTGCAGAATACAAAATAATGTAATTTATTGTTTTTTCACGTTGAGGAATAATTTTAACTCATGGGGAAGATTTCTATTATTAATCAAATTAGACCGCGCCGGTAATTTTTTTTTCGGCTTACGTTTTGGGAAGTGTCTTTTTAACCTGTACGCATTTGAGTAGGAGAAACTTGTTTCGAAGTTTTGAGCTTCTGAATATGCAAAGTAATACAACACTTCCAAGCGGGATTTTTGTAGTTTCTTTTTTTTTTTTTCTCCAGCTTTTTATCCCCGCATTTATTGTTATCGGTATCTTTCTTTTACCAATTAGCACAGTTGTGAGGTCGAAAAGACATAGCCTTGAACTTCGGAGCCTCTAAGCATGTGACAAGTAGTGCCTTCACTGACAACGGTTCCGCCAATGACCACCTACGGCGTCTACGCGATCTTTATGCTGCAGGCGATGACGTTTATACACATAAATAATTTCAGATTAAAATAAGCTCGGCCGCCCTCTTTCCCCGTATTGTTTTTTTTTTTTTTTTTACAGCCAGAGAATATTTGGAAGGAGGCAGAGGGGGCCAGGCACCCCCCTCCCCATTTTTCTCTTCCGACGCCACGTGTATGGTGAGGCGCTCCCTCGACCCTCCGTTGTGTCGGCCTTAACTTTTGCAGGCGTTTCCTCCGTCCCGGAAAATAAACCTCCGGGACAATTACAAGCAATAACTATAGCCAGCGATCACTCGAGGCGGCGTTCGATTGCATTACTACCAGCGTGCAAGAGGTGGAAGGCTCCGTTCTGGTCGCTTCAAGTTTTCTGAGCCTCAACCTCCTGCCCTCCCCTGGCCGTTTCGAACTGGGTGAGTATCGTAAAACTGATTACGTTCGTGTGATCACTACTGCCGCAATGCATGGCTAAGCCCTGCCCCCTGGGCTACGGTAAAAATTACTTATCATGGTCACGTCACTCTGTACTGGTAAATATTCCAGCACATCCGAGTTACCTCGTCGTCTCATTTAATTACTGATAACTTCGCGGAATCCTACAAATATCACACCTAACTTTTCTAAACCTGATTTCGTGAACGTTATTTCAAACTGAAATTGTGGAAGACATTAAAAACCGGACTTCGAACGTTGAATTCTTGGACTTGGGAATTCAAAATCTTCGGAATTTTTTAATTAGCTAAGAGAGGAATTGAAACTATCGAACTTTTCGAACTTTATGCAGAAAGAAATTCAGAATCTTCAGATTGTTCGAACTGCTCGGCAAAGTTCAGGCGATTCGGAATTTTCGAATTTTATATCAAAAAATTTCGAAATCTTCGAATTTTTCCGAACTTCAGATTCCAAAGAATTGAAATTTTTTCGAATATCTCGGAATTTTAAGTTAGGAAAGTTCGAAATCTTGAATTTATCGAACCTCAAGTAAAATAATATTCGAAATATTCGAACCCGAAAATTTTAGCGGGAAAATTGAAAGCTTCGAACTTTTCGAATTCAGAAACTCTACTGTAGTCAGAAAGTTACGAATTTTTCAATTCGAACCTCGGTCAATTTCAGAAAATATCGAAATTTTCGAATACGAACCTCAGTTCACTTCTGAAAATATCGAAACCTTTCGAAATCGAACCTCGGGTGGACTGCGACATCCTAATTTCTACCCTTTAGTCCGCCCCTTCCTCCTGCAAGGCATCGTGAAAACTGAGGTTCATCCAGCCAGAGCCTTTCGCGCGATCGGCGTCGTCGCTGCACCTCGGCTTTACGTTGTCGTGCACGTTGCGCCACCGCCACGGCCGCTCGATCCCCTCCTCTCCCGCTCTCGCAGCGCGTCATAGGAAGGGCGCCAGACGACACTTTCCCTTTGGTAAGAGGGAAAGTGGACCTAACGAGCAAACCACGACCCGGGTTGGGCAGAAATACTCAAAAATGTATTTGGAAATACAAATACTGGGATACAATGAAATAGTAGGTAAACTACTGATACTGAAATATATCTCTAAAAGTGTATCGCGATACGTATCGGAAATACATTTTAAATAGAGGCAACAAGTATTTGGAAATACAAATACAGTAATACATTTAGGGAGGGCAGAAATATACAAATACAGAAATACTGATACTGCAATACATTTTTTTTAATTTGTTCGAGACACCAAATGAGATGAAGCAATTGAAGCTGGGAGTGGAAGTTTTTGATCCTGAAATTACTTTCCCGTAGGCTTGGCACTTTGCCTTGAAGGTAGTGATTTCGGACGACAAACAATATTCAATGAGCTCAAAAAAAAAAAAACGTTCCATCAAGGATTGACCGCGGTCCCTTCCCTGACATCCTGTATGTCTGACGAGGGATGCGAAAAGACTTTGACCTCTAAATAAATTCTATGTCATCCTAGTATATCCCATCAGAGTGTCACCACGCCCTGTCCGATAAGGATGCCCCTGTCAACATTTATCACATGACGTCACGGTGGAATGAACAGGTATTCTTTATCTGTAGGTGTGGCCTTGAACATGAAACTTTACCACGCTGCTGTATGAAAGGACAACACGTACTTTCGTTGTAGGTTACCTCGTTGAAGATCGTACAGGCAGTGTCATTTGGAATTTTCGAGAATAGTGGACCACCTGAAGCATCCTGGAACACACGTCATATCTTCTGTTACGGTTGAAATAACGATACGGTGGCATTTCTGTTTGTTGTGAAGGTCTTTCTGCCGACCCTCCGCCACCGACGCATGGATTGCAGTCCTCAAGTTTCGCCTTGCGTACTCCAAATAGAGACCTCGTGGATTGCGACCTGATATTGCCGGCACAGGTGCGAGCTCTCCGAGAAACAGCGCGCTCGAGAAGAGTCGAAGGTGTACGAAGTCTGGGTCGGCACAGCGAGGCCACGTCTGACCTCCTTCCTGGGTTTCAGATCACCAGAGCAGCGGGTCACATTCACGTCGGCTGATGACGTACCCTTGAGCCATGCAATATTACGGGCGCAGCCGCAGACCCATTCGAATATGTGCTGAACTTAACTGCGTGAGACATCCTACTATATCAAGTCAACCACCGCCAGGCTCGTGCTGCAACGGACTGTGACTCAACTTTGCCGGCCGGGTGTACTGTGTTCGCTAAGGCAAGAGAGACGGTTAGCAGCGGGTTTTGGATGCCAGCAAACAATGATTAAAGAAACCCCTACCCAAGGACCTGCGGCACAAGATACTCTGACTCCACTCCTTGCACGCCACCTGGTTCGAGTCCCCGACTACGCAACACTTCTCAGAAGAGAGAAGAGGACGCATAGAAAAATAGTTTGGAGAATCGGAGAGAACCTTGGTCAGCATGGTAACAATGCCCCAGCATCTCCTTAACCCTGGTGCCCTCAGAAGTTTAAAAAATAAATGAAAATGCGCTCGGATTTTTTTTTTTCGGCAAGGCCCGGGGGGGGGGGGGGGTTATTTCTTAAGAAATGTAACGAAATACATTTCACCCTGATTGTATCGCGATACAAAGGAACATTCAAAATGTATTTCAATACAGGAATACAGATACTGGTGAAAAAAATGTATCGCAATACAGAAATACAGATACGAAATGTATTTCCGAAATACTATCGCGATACATTTGTATCGCGATACTGCCCAACCCTGAGACCGCCCAGACGAAAGGCGGCCACATGCACCAGGGTTACAAATGCTGACGCACTTAAACACGTACACACCAGCCTGCCTGCGCAGTTAAAGAGGAGGGGGAGGAGGTCACTAAATTAATTGAAGGTCACTTATGGTAAATAGCGGAAGCGCAAATTTCTTTCCAGATGAAGTCCCAAACGGCTTAGCGACACAGGTTCACCCATCGAATAACATCGTTCTGTCCACCAATCTTTTGTGCTTGCCCATAGCAGTGACTTAAAAAAGAAAGGTTTATACATACACCATCTGCAGTCCAAATGATGTTTGTTTGTTTTTTCCCTCCGACAGTGGCTTTGAAGTAGTAACCATTCTCGCTGAGTCTATCAACAAGGCACTTTTCCGTTTTGCCCACGTAATGCTTACAATAGGACAGGAACAACAAAACTCTAGACGCAGGCCACGTACGGTTTTGCGTGACTTCCTGTATGTTTCTCTTGAACGTCTATCGGCGCTCGCGCGGACCCTGAAACAAATATCACTCCCTCTTTTATAGGGGTGGGGGCGGAAAATATAACGAATATGCCGTACCGACTACCGACTTGTTTGAGATTGTGCGATACTCCATGGAGGTATGGGTTGACAGGCCACTGGGAAATTCGAGCTCATAAGAATTGAAAGCTCTTAAGATCGGCACCGCTCGAGAACTTCTAGACACAATAGAGGTAAGCAGTCAATCGTGAGTAAGACGATAAAATTTAAAAAAAATTGTCAACATCTATTTCGAATGTACGATTTCCAAGATCAAATGTACGATCTTGGAAATCGTAGATTTGAAATAGATGTTGATAATTTTTTTATAATTTTATCGTCTTACTCACATTGACTGCTTACCTCTATTGTGTCTAAAGTTCTCAAGCAGGCCGATCTTAAGACTTTTGATTCTAGAGCTCGAATTTCACAGTTTCTACAATTTCACATCCGAAATTGTCTCAGATTTCGGAGTCCGGAAACGATTACCGATAACAAAGCAAGACACCGATTTCTGGATAGTTAAAGCTTATTCCATTCCTTCGTGAGAAACCTCCCATTCTGACACAAGTCCGTACTTGCTATGGAATCTTCGTGACGTTTTCTTTCCTCAACAAATCGAACCAGGTTTGTTCCAGAATCAGTGCGAGATCTGTGCAGACATCAAAGAGTCAGAAGCACCAAGAAGCATGCAAAGCCGTTCGCGCTCTGCGCGTTGGGTGCTGTCTACCAAATACCCCTGCCCTTTGAAAGTGTTGCGTGAGCCAAGTAGAAAGATACCTTATTGATAAATTCAGAAAGCAATGTTATACGATCAAGATTCCTGTCGCATGTCATATCCCATTAAATTGTAGGACTTATCCGTCTTTTGTTATATCACTATTATGGAAACGCACTGGAAAAGGGTGAACGTAGAGATTCTTGATGTCTCTTGAATTTGAATTTTGGGCTAACACTCCGCCTGTGAGCCGTCTGTAACCCTATCTGGTAAGAGATTTTGAGTTTCTGTGATCTACCTAAAACCCTGAACTTAGGGTCATAAAAGATGCTCTCTCTCTCTCTCTTTCTCTGTGTTTGTGTGTGTGTGTGTGTGTGTGTGTGTGTGTGTGTGTGTGTGTGTGTGTGTGTGTGTGTGTGTGTGTGTGTGTGTGTGTGTGTGTGTGTGTGTGTGTGTGTGTGTGTGTGTGTGTGTGTGTGTGTGTGTGTGTGTGTGTGTGTGTGTGTGTGTGATCCACCATGAGCGACAAGGATTATCACTCCATGACCGCTTATGTAACTGTGCTGACCGAGTGATTCATGCTTGTGTGTTTGTGAGTGTTGATAAAATCTGCAGGAATTTCTTTATTTATTTTGCGTATTAAGCTTTCTGTGGCGGATCAGCGTCAGTCGAATCTTGTATATTTCTTTCCCAAGTTTTCTTACTTGAGCGTGTTAGAAAGGCCGTCATGTTTAGTACTAAGACACCCGAGGTTTCATTCGATGTATCGTCACCTATTCACGATCGGAAAAGCAGGTGAGAATTCCGAAGCCTCCTTATGCCTCCGATGTCTCCACCAGCCAACATGTTCAATAGAACATCACACCTCCACGAACGTCAACGCGCTTTATATTCCTGTTCTGGACAAAGAAAGGGGTGAATGAATTTATCAAGCAATCTTCAAGGTCACCTCAAAAATACATGGGACTTTGACAGCCCATGCGATCACTTGTATTGAACAATATTTAAAACTAGCGGGGGGGGGAGAGGGGGCTATGTTCGAAAAGTTTTCGTTTCTCCGAAAAAGAAACAGGAGTGACGGAACTGACGATATCGCGTCTGATTGGCTAGAGGCTCAAATGACGAAAGAAGGAACTTTCGTCAATTGAGCCTTTAACTAATAAGACGCGATATCTTCAGTTCCGTCACTTCCGCTTCTTTTAGGAAAAACGAAACATTTGTCGAACATAGCCCCCTGGTCTCAGTTCGAAAAAGGAAACAAGATCCTAGAACTTTCTATGGCGGTGCTGCATAAAACGCAGGCCGTACAACTGAAAAAATGAGGACAAATATTGATTTTACACTATTCAAAACTGCAATTCAAATTCTGAAGCTTTCTCGAATATATTTCGACAAGCTCAAACTTAATCTTCAACACGCAGTACCCTTCTAAGCGAAAGTGAATAACGGCGTTCGCATTAGTGACGCGCGCTCGTTCTTGTATGCAGGTCAAATGAGGCAACACCTTCCGAGACCTTCACAGAATACTTTTAGGTCTTTATCGGCAGCACTAATTCCACCGCCATAGGTGCGCGTGGCCTGGTGGCGCAGCAGGACCCCCTCAACACCCTCGTTTGTTGGCTTTACTAACCGCGATACCAACATATATCCCTTACAGCTTAACTTATCCAAACGTCGTGCGTCGAATTGATAAACTCTTATGTCTCTGAAATTGGATCTCGAAGCGATATCGGGAGATCATTACCAGGTGACGACCACCAAACGAGCAATGTTCCGACACCTCATATTTGTTGCCACTGCCTGCTTTACGATGTTCGCCACCATTAAATCATCGCACGTGATTCCATCTTCTCAGTCTCCTCCCACCCCTCCATCCCTTCTCACTACCACCGATGCTACCAAACGAGAGCCGCCGAAGCAAACTTCTAATCCATGTCGCGCAAGAAGATACAAAGTACGCGATGCAATATCGCTGCACCGCCACGACAAAAACAGCAACAAGAACAACAACGCGACGCTGCAGTGCACGGTTCTGCAACAGATTTCTCCGAACCAGACTAGACGAAAAACAAACGAAGGATCAATATCGTTCCCCTCAAAGAACCTTGTCGCGACCTCGCCTCTCCCCCATCCCACCCTCTTGGCAAGAAAACAACAAACACGTCCATAGCCCCCCACGCGAAAGTGAAAGCGAAACTCAAAAGAGTCAACATCGAGAGAATCTACAAGGCCCGCCGCACGGAAGAAACGGAAACTTTTTTGCCACTATCGGCGAGTGGAGCAACTTTGCTATTCCGGAAGGGTGCTGCTCCAGAATGGCGAGGCAGCCGGGCGACCAGAAGCTCCTCGAGCGTGCTCCCCGCGTCGAGCCGTTCGATCTATAACCCCAATTCGCATGCCGTCCAAGGTCGATCGGCCGACGCCGTCGCCTGAGCCACGAACCACCACTGCAACGTACCGTCGCAGCCGAAGCCACCGGAGTACCCTAAGGGATGTCATCCTCTCCTGGAGATCGTCCCTCTCCCGCTGGCTCCGAGAAATACCCGTTGATGACAACACCGCGAGCAGTTCTGGAATAAGGGTCGTCCCTCGACTGATTCCATCGACAGAGGCGGAGACGACGAAGTCTCCAGGCTCGCGACTTCGTCGAGCCCCCCTGCGCGTACCGTACGCGTGCTCCAGGGAGACTTCGAACTGCCGAATTATTCTCCCCACAGCACGCTCGCTTTCGCTCCCTGCTTCCTTATCTGAGGTTGGAGGATTAGCGAAGCGCCGGCGCATCCGTGCTTCCGATTGCAAGAGGCGATGTGCAGAGAAGGATTCACGAGTCGGCACGGTGCCACCGTCGCCGCCACCGGCTAGGGTAGGCCTCACCGATCTCGCGTCGTCTGCCGGAGAAAGGGAGCGTACCATAACGATTCGTTGTCACCGTGTCTTCTCCCTTGCACCTCCACCACCGGTTGGTGCCTCCTGGTGGACCGCGAGGAGGACGCATCCCAGATTCGATTGCATGGCCGTATAAAAGCAATGAGGCCTCGGTTTTCCGAGCAACTTGGAACCGCCTGCTGCCAAGCCAGCGCAAAAATGCAGGCCCTTGTGAGTAGCCGACCACTTTCTGGATTTTGCGGCCCTTCCTTGACATGGTGACTAACCGCGGATACAAGAAGACACGCCGGAGATATGGGAAATAGGCGCTTTGGATGCCAATTATAAATACGGCAATATTTTTTATTTTTTATTTATAATGCTTGGCTTGCGGTGTGGAATTATTTTCTCTGGCATGCGATGGCTTCAAAACATACGTGATTGAAAGCACCGAGGGAGGAGAGAAAGTGACAGCTGACGCATAAATGTAATTTGTGAAGTTTCGGTTTAAGCGAACGCTGCGGCAATCTTTGATTTATGTGAACGGCATGCCGTACACATAAATGAAACATTGTCGCAGGCATTGGGAACTAAATGATTTTCCAAATTCTGCAGCATTTGGAAAGTCATTTAGTTCCCAATGCCTTCACTTAATTTAAGGCCCCTGGAATTTTATGTATAAGACCATGTTTCGGCCTACATTCTTTGGCTAACTTCAATGCATAGCAGTGCGAAAGATAAGATATATAAAACCCCGTAAGTTCTGGAAGAAACAAAATCATGCTCTCTTGAAACGATGCTTTGTGCAAGTTACTGCCGCTCGGGTTGCCTTCCTTTTGTTGCAGAACTCTGGAAACTTCAACGATCTCATTGGATTACGGATTATTAGATTATTGTTCTGCCTCTACCCGAAGTGATGCGCCACAGGTATTCCCAGTTGCGAGGTTACTAAATTCCCGTAGCTGATGAGCGGGTGTAGTTTGGATACGGGCAGGTCCACCAGCATCGTTTGACAGCCGATTCGGCGAGCGGAGAGTCAGTCTAGACACGAGAGGAACAGCTTCAGGGAGCTTGGTACCGGTGTACACTCTACAAATCCAGAAATTCTACAGGGTGTCCCCCAAAAAATTTACAGGGTCTTTTTCATCGCATAAATAAACTGCTCATCGCACGAACGCTCCATCTTCACCCATATACAGCTCTAGTGGTCCAAGCCAGATGCCAAAGTCTCAGAAGTAACCGTTTTTGTTTTTAATTATTATTCAAAAGCTATAAATATTCCTTTTTTATTTTTAATGAAAAAATGGGGGCTCTGGAAAACATGAACCTGAATGGCGCCAGTTATCAAAAACGGGCAAAAACGTGCTCCATTTTCCCATCGACATTGTCAAAAAAATCACTTTTATCATTTCATCGAGATAACGGCTAGGTCTGAAATTTTGACGTCCGGTTCGGACACCTAGCGCTAACATTTGGGCGGAAAAAGAACGTTCGACAGTGCGTAGTTCATTTTTTCGGTAAGAAAAAAAAAGACTAAATAATAAAGCATGAACTGCTTTTTAATGCCACCCCCAATCCCCAAACTGTTGTGCGTCCGTTCGTCCGTCCGTACGTCCGGACATTTTCCGCTAAATTTAGCGGGAAAATCGATGTCACGTGACCTATACACGAATTCACTTTCCCCCTAAATTTAGCGGGAAATTTCATGTCACGTGAACTGACGTCAGTGACCTGATTCAGTTTCCTTGCTAAAATTAACGGAAAAATAGACGTCACATGACCTATTCACCGATTCCGTTTCCCCGCTAGATTTGGCGAGAACACTGATGTCACGTGACCTATACACCAATTCGATTTCCCGCTAAGTTTTGTGGGAACTTGATGTCGCATTACCTATACGCCCATCAGTTTTCCCGCTAAATTTCGCGGGGAATTTGATGTCACTTAACCTGACGTCACAGGAACTATGCGCCAATGTGGTTTCACCGCTAAATTTAGCGGGACAATTGAAAATTGAAAGTCGTATTCAATGCCGCCGTTTTGCTCGTTAGCATTCTCGGGATGAAGCCTGGAGAATTTGTCCCTTAACCAAACGTCGACTGTCGGTTTGAAGTTTCCAGTAGCGTCCGTTCGGATTTTTTTCTTACCAGCTTCGCGTATGTTCGTGCTTTGACTGAACGTCCTATGGAGGCAATTGCGCGAGCGATGGTACCGAAACAAATAGCGTTCACCCAGATATGACAATTTGCGCTGGGCTATTGCGCATGTCATACGCCACGATCGAGTCCGAAAACAGATATAGTTTGTAGACAATAGTTTTAGTCATTGTTACTGCTTCCATATACTATATCTGCACACAGCACGACGTCTTAATTTTTGAAGTCAATATATATAGTGTAATAACGAAATCAACCACATATATCGAAACGAATGACTTCCCATTTACTATACGTTATTCTAGGGCTGTATAATCGTAGTTTGAAGTGCACCTAAACAAATAGTTCATTAACTAAAAAAAAAAACACTGGCAGCGATTTTTTATCTTTCATGTCGTCTAATAAACTAAATAAATACAGTATTTAAGGGGGATCCTTTAAAATCATTTAGAAGACATTAAAACCGTCCTTTCGGAGAGCGTAAAAGAACCTTTATTTTTATCAGTTGCCCGGTACCTTGAGCGGGGAAATTGGTGCATTAATCACGTGGCGTCAATTTCCCCTCTAAATTTAGCGGGAAAACCAAATTCGTGTATAGGTTACTTTACGCCAATTCAACTGCTAGGTTTGGTGGGAAAACTGCATTGATGCGCCACGTATCGTCGGCCTACCTAACGTCAATGTACCTCGCTAAATTGTAGCGGGGAAACTGAACGTAAGTCTCGGGATGACGGGTCACGTGGCGTCAATTTTCCTGCCGACTTTGGTGGGACAAGCCTCATTGGTGGATAAGATCTGTCTGACGTCAGGTCACATGACGTAAACGCCAAGTCAGTTTTACCCTTCTACATTCAGCGGTAAATGCATGGACGGACGTACGGAATTTTGGAATGCAGGGGTTCCGTTTACCGCTGTTACTGACACCCTAAGCAACGAAGAGGGTGTGGCTTATTATACCTTAACGGATCTCAGCTTAGTGATTGGTACTTCGGTATTGTTATCGACCAATACCGCAATCTGATTGGTTCAGGAGCGATAATGAGATGCTCAGGAGCCTTGAATTTGGTAAGTTGTGGGTGACGTTTTCGCCAAGAGCTGTTTGCAAACGAATTCGCAGTTTCACCCCCCTCCCCTGAGTGTGCCGGTACTGCGCTTGCGCAGACACCAGACTCGCGTGAGGTGAAACTTCTGCGCATGCGCAGTACCGGCAACGGCAACACCGCAGTGGCGTGACGTGAGAGAGTCGAGTTGGTCTATAGCGTTCTTAGCACAGTAGGCTTACGTGTTAGTCCGTGCGTCCTCAGTAGCGTACTTTCTACTTCGATTGTTTTAGGGGGGTGGAAGGGGGAGAGAGGGAGTGGTAATGCTATAACTGAATAAAACAGTTTGTGTTAGCTTATACCCGGGAATACAAAGGAGCCTGAAACTTCTTCAACGGGGATGAAATTACAAATATAACAAACTCCTGCATACAAACGCGCTGTTCAAAGAAAATGACCGACCACAAAAAGAAATGATAAACTCGTATCGCAAGAAATCACGACTAGGGCTAAATGACAACATCTAATAAACGCGTCAAAAAGTTGCCTCATGTTCTTGTAGGAATTTACGTTCAATGTGTTCTGCTTATATAAAAAATAGGCGCCTTAGGTGGTTCACATCAGTGATGTTTCTTTCTTTCCTCTTTTTTTAAAGAGGGATTTTGTTTTGTATTGACTTGTAAATCTTTACCTCGAGGCCACCCCTTAATGTTATCAAAATACTTCAACCGAAATTCCATGTATACACGTGTTCCAAACAAATCAAGAAGGAGGTCGTATCTGATTAGAAGAACTGGAAGACGATCTACCTGGAAGCGACGGGAGGTTGATTATAAAATTAAACGCGTTTTATATGATGCGTATGTATTGGTTCCAAATACTAGGTTGCATAATCAGTAGCATACCATGAAATCATCTAGACTCTAGAGTATCGCGACTTTAATAAAAACGTATTCGTGCAAGTTTTAGCTTACATCTTATGAAAGAAAAAGACTACATGCCGCACTTCCCAGACAGCAAGCCCGTAAGGCTGAAATTGTGACGTCAGCCACAAGAAACCGACGCACGTCACAAACTGGACACGAGCGGCGCGGCGCCGTGTGGCTGGGAATCGTGTTCAGTCCTTCGGGACACGAGTCTGTGCTCTGCGTTGGCCTTCTGTGCATGACGTCAGATTCCCAACAGCGCGGCCTTGCAGCCTAGGAAGAGTTGGCACAAGCGAGCTGGTAAGAGAGCGGAGTGGCTGCGACAAACTAAAACTAGATATTGACGAAGGAGGCTTCAGAAATAAAGACTTGCCGTCTCCATGTAGAGGCCTGTCAAGGTAAGTGTGAACGTAAAAGCGAACTCGTTAAAGCCAGTGGTGGATGTCAGAGATAGTCAGAACATCAAGATCAAAGCGTCTTTTTGTTTGTGTCTGTTCCTCTGAGGGTCCACGTGATATGTTACGCTGAGTTGCTTATAGTCGCCTCGATTGGATGAATGAAGAAACGTTTTTTTCCACATTTTAAACAACACAGCAGGACAGCAGCCGCGTAAAATATGGATTAAGACGGGTCTTCGATCAATCAATCAAGGTGTCTCTAAGCGTCTCAGCATAATATCTTTCGCTACCCCTCAGAGGCAAAAAAGAAGATCATTGATAACTAATCTGCACGCCCTGGAGCTTGACCTTTGACCCTTGAAACGGCCGTCAAAGACAAGCCCAAATGATGAGCAAAATTATGGATTCATCGTTCGCTAGGAATCCTAAACAATGCACAGCGTGTTGAACACCTGGTAGGCTGATTGATATGGTGCTCACCATGCTCCACCAGACTTAGAGCCTAATCACGATCATCTGGTGGGCTAGTTGGTTGATCAATATGTAGAATTAACAGCGCAAATATGGCAAGGAAGGATAGACAAGGGAGACAGGATAGAGCGTTGACTAACAACTGACGTTTAATGAAACAGAGAAAGAGGAAAGAAGACCTAAGAATGCTTTTAAAACATGCATAATAAAACCCGCAAAAACATATGCTATAGCTAGGGTGCTCCCATACACTGCCTAAAAATTAATTGCTAAGGATACTAAGCTTTAAGTTGCTTAAAAGACTTTTGAAAACGATTAAATCCAGGTGAAGTTAGAGCCTAACTTCACCTGATCACCTAAGACTGCTAAGTATGGTGACACACAGATGTGTCACTTTATAATTATGATATTTTTTTCAACAAGCAGAACTTTTTTGCGTGATTCCAAAATATCAATTTACTAATATACAGCGTTCCTAACTCTTGATTTGCTCCCTTGGCTCTTAACGTTGGAACAAATAAGTAAGTTTTTACAAAATCTGGGGCAGCTAACAACTAGCATACGTACAACTGAATATGTCGTGTACCAATATGAAGGTGTCGCGACAACAATCCTGCAGTAATTCATGCAGGAAGATAAGAATACAGGCTGTAACACCATCAGCTGAGGAAGCACTTCGTAGCGTCATAATTACTCGAATTCACTCACACTTCACCATCGCGTAATAACTGATAAATAATCAATGCTACATGTAAACAAATGCAGCTGCCATTATTGTTTAGTGTGGAATTTGATTACAAGTCTAGAGCAGAGGAAACAAACTGATAATTATGTGCACGGTATCGCTATCAATCCTCAGTTAACACTTTGGGTATGCCAGAATCAAGACGAAATTATTTTCCTTCGCGATATAATCTTCGGAACGGCAACTCACAATACACATATATTCAAGCAATATTATTTAATTTTAGAGCAACTGGGGTGCAATTATGTCTTTATACCAATTGCAGTACTTTTATTGTCTGCGTATGTTCTAACTAACTTATCTGACTGAGTCCCTGATCACAATTTAATACAAACACGTCCATGTCCACCTCAGGATATGTCAATAATGATATAATATTACTGCGATAAGACATTACGAAATAATCGAAGGGAACTAACGCTCGTTTATGTAAAATATCTTCTAACACTACCGTGAAGTCTTATCCTCAGCTTGGAAACGTAAGTAGAGATATTTCAATACATGGTTAGTAAGTAGTGGCGTCCCATCAAACATCGTTAGCAAAGTCAAACAATTAGACCCGAATATTATTGAGTCAGGAATCGTAAAACAGCAAGCATATACTTACAAACGTCGAAGACGCCATCTGCTGCAAATAAGAGCGGCGATCGGTAAGATTTCGTCATAATGGCTTTCATACCAACTAATGGCTGCCTCCAACAACCATTGATACGTGCATGCCACACTTCCAACCAAATTGTTGTTCAGAAAGGAAAGCTACAGGCTTTCGCGTGGGAGTAACACCAGCCCGAGAAATACTCATCAGGTTTGAAACTATTTTCCGCCTCTAAAGCAGTCGGTCACTAGAGTCTCTGACAGCTTAAGAAATTCAGGGCGTGGCGAATTGCGTGCATTCATTATTGCTGAGCCATTGAGATTCCCGCGTCAGGTTGATGACGAAGATTAAGGACGAATCAGAAAGCAAGAGGCTGAACATAATGAGACACACCCTGTGCTCCTTAAGCTGCCAGCAACCGCAGTTCCTATGTTGAGACGTGTCTAATACGCGTTGCGTCTAATTTACCTTAATAAGAAACGACCTCTCCTTTCTCTTCCGGCGTATAGATTTTTTTAAATTGTTATTCTTAACTTTTTCGCAACTATTCATCCATTACAACTCTTCCAAGCTGGTAGGCGGAATCGCTACTCTAAGTGTAGTCATTTTCCAGGGCGCCGTCGAAGGCTTAAAGACAAGCAAACGCATTCATACCGCATCGTCACGGTGTACTTTCTAAATCTGATTGAGTTAGTCGCGAAGAACACAGCCACAGAAAGATACATAAAGCCATGACATTGTGATTATCAGGTTTCTTGATTTGGGGCATTAGCTCGTAGTCTTTGATGCGCCCTGAAGGCATAGAGATTGCCCTTCACTCCACTCACTCCTCCTCCTCCTCTTTCCCTTCCTCATCTGTGCCTACTTTTTATTTCCATTTTTGGTCCTGCCGCACTCGCCCGCCATCATGATTCTCCCAAGATAGCAAGCAGCGCTTTCTAAAGGTTGTCTTAACCTTCTTTTTAACGAGGCGCTTTAGCTGCCCCAAGCAGTCGTCATGACTCCGGCCTCTCACCGCCCGCCCCCTCTCACGCAGTCCACCATTTTGCTCCTGGGCCTGGCCTGCCGGACCCTGGGGGGCTTCCTCAACGGCGGAGCCGGAGGAGGCGTCACAGTGCTTCAGCAAGCCCCCGCACCGAGCGGCGTCGCCGTGGGCACCGCATACCCTGCACAGCTCGCTTACCGCCCAGGCCCCGCCGCAGTGGTCCACCACGCCCCAGCCCCGGCGACAGTCGTCCACCATGGAGACCCAGGTGTAGGCTTCAGACAGTTCGGAGGTCCTGCCCCGACGCTGGCTGTTCGTCCAGCCACGACGTTCGTGCAGCAGGCTCCGGCCGTCGCGGTGAGGCCGGCAGTTCGTCTCAGCGTGAGCCAGCCAGTCTCCTTCGGCGCTCCTGGCCCGGCGTTAACACAGCCGGGGCTCGGCTTCAGAGGCGTCTCCCTGGGTGTACCGGCCGGACCGGCAGCGACCACCGTAGTGCACCATGGTCCGGCTGGATTCGCTGGTGGATTGGGCTTCAGTGGACCCCGAGTCGTCGCCCAGGGCCCGGCCGTTGGTTTCCGGACCAGTGGCTCAATTGAGGCCCGCTGGCGTCGGCTTCCGCCCAGTGGCCCTTCCAGGTCCAGCGCCAACCTTCGTTCAGCGAGCTCCAGCGATATCCTTCCAGGCCGCCCCAGTACTCAGGCCGCCGGTCCAAGTCAGAGTCAGCCAGCCACAAGCGTTCATCCAGGGCCCACCGCCCGTCACTCAGTTCAGAACAACCAACGTTCCCCGCCTTGGGTGCTGGTCCTGGTCTCGGACATACCCTGGTCGGACAGACACCAACAGGCCTCCACGTAAAGCACATCCTTCCCGCCGCAGCGCCTGGTGCCACAGTGGTTCACTCTACTCCAGCAGTAGCGCAGCTTCGGCCAGTGCCCACCCTTGTGCAGAGGCCCCAAGTGGTGACGCAGTTCGGACAGGCTCCGGCACTTCTTCAACCCGGACCAGCCCTAGTCCAATCTGCACCTACCTTCGCCCAGGTACGACCAGCTGTGGGCTTTAGGCAAGTCGCCTTCCCAGGTCCAGTCGCAGGACCTGCTGTGTCCTTCAGGACGACATCACTGACCGACCCGCTTTCCACCTACGGCGCGGGACTCGGACTCGGACACACTTTGGTCGGACAAACTCCAACCGGCCTTCATGTTAAGCATATCCTGCCGGCAGCCGGACCCGCGCTACCCCAGTTCAGACCAGCTCCCGCTTTCGTCCAGGGTACACCAGCAGTGACACAGTTCAGGCCAGCGACCACATTTGTGCAGCAAGCGCCAGCCCTCGTCAAACAGCTCCGTCCTTTGCTCAAGTTCGTCCAGCTGTCGGTTTCCGCCAAGTAGCTCTTCCTGGTCCAGCATTTGCCGCTCCGGCTCCAACTGTCGTCCATCACACCCCAGCTGTTTCGTATAGGACAGCCGCCCTTGGCGCTCCAGTATCAACGTATGCCGCTGGCCTTGGACTTGGACACACTCTTGTGGGCCAGACACCAACTGGCCTTCACGTCAAGCATATTCTTCCTGCGGCCGGTCCTACCGCCACCGTCGTCCACTCCACCCCAGGTGCGGCCCAGCTCAGACCGGCTCCCGCCTTCGTCCAACGTGTGCCAGCAGTGACGCAGTTCAGGCCAGCGACAACGTTTTTACAGCCCGCCCCAGCCCTCGTACAGTCCGCACCGGCCCTCGCACAAGTTCGCCCAGCCTTTGGTTTCCGTCAAGTTGGCTTCCCAGCACCACTAGCAGCACCTGCACTCGTTCATCCCGCACCAGCCGTGTCTTACAGGGCATCGGGTCTCGTTGACCCGCTGTCTACCTATGGCGCCGGCACTTGGACTGGGGCACACCCTTGTTGGCCAAACACCAACAGGCCTTCACGTGAAGCACATTCTTCCTGCGGGCGGCCCTGCTTCGACAGTTGTTCATTCCGCCCCGGCAGTGACCCAGTTCAGACCAGCACCAGCACTCGTTCAGGCGGCTCCGACAGTGACCCAGTTTAGACCAGCCCCCGCCTTTGTCCAAGCAGCACCAGCCTTGACCCAGTTCAGGCCAGCTACCACGTTTGGTCAGCCTGCTTCGGCCTTCGCACAAGTTCGCCCAGCCGTTGGTTTCCGTCCAGTTGGATTCCCAGCTTCACTAGCCGCACCAGCTGTCGTCCACCACGCTCCAGCCGTGTCTTACAGGACATCGGGTCTTCTTGACCCAGTATCTACCTATGGCGCTGGCCTTGGACTTGGACACACGCTTGTTGGACAGACACCAGCTGGTCTTCACGTCAAGCATGTCCTTCCTGCGGCCGGTCCTGCTGCCACCGTGGTCCACTCCGCCCCGGCAGTGACCCAGTTCAGACCAGCACCAGCATTCGTTCAGGCGGCTCCAGCAGTGACCCAGTTTAGACCTGCCCCCGCCTTTGTCCAAGCAGCACCAGCCTTGACCCAGTTCAGACCAGCAACCACGCTTGTCCAGTCTGCACCCGCCTTCGCTCAAGTTCGTCCAGCGCTTGGTCTCCGTCCACTCGGACTAGCAGCTCCTGCCTTCGGACCACCTGGTCCTGCAGTCTTTCATCACGCACCGGCCGTCGCCTATAGGACGTCGGCCCTCACCGCTCCTTTGTCTACTTTCGGAGCTGGACTTGGCCTTGGACACACACTTGTTGGAGGCGGCCCAGCTGTGACTCAGTTTAGAGCAGGACCAGCATTCGTTCAAGCTGCTCCAGCCTTAGCACAAGTTCGCCCAGCAGTTGGTTTTCGTCAAGTTGGCTTCCCAGCACCACTAGCCGCACCAGCTGTCGTACACCACGCTCCAGCCGTATCTTACAGGACATCTGGTCCCCTTGACCCAGTGTCTACCTATGGCGCAGGTCTTGGACTGGGCCACACCCTTGTTGGACAGACACCAACTGGTCTTCATGTCAAGCACCTTCTTCCAGCGGCCGGTCCTGCTGCCACCGTGGTACACTCCGCTCCGGCACTGACCCAGTTCAGACCAGCCCCAGCATTCGTTCAGGCGGCTCCAGCAGTGACTCAGTTTAGACCAGCTCCAGCATTCGTTCAGGCAGCACCAGCAGTGACCCAGTTTAGACCTGCCCCCACATTCGTCCCAGCGGCACCAGCCGTCACCCATTTAAGGCCAGCTACCACGTTTGTTCGGCCTGCACCAGCCTTCGCTCAAGTCCGTCCGACGCTTGGTCTCCGTCCACTGGGACTTCCGGCTCCTGCCTTTGGGGCACCCGGTCCTGCAGTCGTTCATCATGCACCGGCCGTAGCCTACAGGACGTCGGCCCTCGCCGCTCCGCTGTCTACTTTCGGAGCTGGTCTTGGCCTTGGACACACACTTGTTGGAGGTGGCCCAGCTGTGACTCAGTTTAGAACAGGACCAGCATTCGTTCAACCTGCTCCGGCCTTCGCACAAGTTCGCCCTGCCGTTGGTTTCCGTCGAGTTGCCTTCCCAGCTCAACTAGCAGCACCAGCTGTCGTCCCCCACGCGCCAGCCTTGTCTTACAGGACATCGGGTCTCCTTGACCCAGTATCTACCTATGGCGCTGGCCTTGGGGTGGGACACACCCTTGTTGGACAGACACCAACTGGTCTTCACGTCAAGCATCTTCTTCCAGCAGCCGGTCCAGCTGCAACCGTGAGTACATTCCGCTCCCGCAGTGACCCAGTTCAGACCAGCACCCACCTTCGTTCAGGCGGCTCCAGCAGTGACCCAATTTAGACCGGCCCCCGCCTTTGTCCAAGCAGCACCAGCCTTGACCCAGTTCAGACCAGCTACCACGTTTGTTCAGCCTGCTCCAGCCTTCGCTCAAGTTCGTCCGGCGCTTGGTCTCCGTCCACTGGGACTTGGGGCTCCTGCCTTCGGGGCACCTGGTCCTGCAGTCGTTCATCATGCACCAGCTGTAGCCTACAGGACGTCGGCTCTCGCCGCTCCTTTGTCTACTTTCGGAGCTGGTCTGGGCCTTGGACACACGCTTGTTGGAGGTGGCCCAGCTGTGACTCAGTTTAGAACAGGACCAGCATTCGTTCAACCTGCTCCGGCCTTCGCACAAGTTCGCCCTGCCGTTGGTTTCCGTCAAGTTGGCTTCCCAGCTCAACTAGCAGCACCAGCTGTCGTCCACCACGCGCCAGCCGTGTCTTACAGGACATCGGGTCTCCTTGACCCAGTATCTACCTATGGCGCTGGCCTTGGACTGGGACACACCCTTGTTGGACAGACACCAACTGGTCTTCACGTCAAGCATCTTCTTCCAGCGGCCGGTCCTGCTGCCACCGTGGTACATTCCGCTCCCGCAGTGACCCAGTTCAGACCTGCACCCACCTTCGTTCAGGCGGCTCCAGCAGTGACCCAATTTAGACCAGCCCCCGCCTTTGTCCAAGCAGCACCAGCCTTGACCCAGTTCAGACCAGCTACCACGTTTGTTCAGCCTGCTCCAGCCTTCGCTCAAGTTCGTCCGGCGCTTGGTCTCCGTCCACTGGGGCTTGCGGCTCCTGCCTTCGGGGCACCTGGTCCAGCAGTCGTTCATCATGCACCAGCCGTAGCCTACAGGGCGTCGGCCCTCGCCGCTCCTTTGTCTACTTTCGGAGCTGGTCTTGGTCTTGGACACACACTTGTTGGAGGTGGCCCAGCTGTGACTCAGTTTAGAACGGGACCAGCATTCGTTCAACCTGCTCCGGCCTTCACTGGGGGGAACGCAGGGCAGGCAATGTGAGGCAGGGCAGGCAGACAGATGCTGGTCAATTCTAAACTTGAGTCTGGCTAGATCCAACAGAGTGTGTCCAAGACCAGCTCGAAATGAACAGAAAGAGCAGTTGGCTTGCCTAGGCTACGGCTGGTGCATCATGATGAACACCTTGCTGCAGGAGCCCAGAGTCTGATGGACAGGGTGGCTTGGTAAGGTGGGGCAGACAGACAAACGTGGTGACTGGTCTGGGCTGCTGAGAAGACAGTCGTGTCGCTGCTGGAGCTGCCCTGGGTGGGTGGGCGCAGATGCAGACACTGTGACCTGGAGATATGCCACGGTGCAATGGACCATGGCCTGGAAAGTAGCTTGACGTGAGACCCAGTGGCTGTCCAAACAGAGTGATCCCACTCAAAGACCCAGCTGATGCTGGGTAGGGAACCCGATGTCCTGCCAGGTACGGCTGGCGCGTGTGGGCAGCTGGTGCTGCTGGGTGTGGGAAGTAACTCTGCTGGCAGGGCAGACACTATGCCTGAAAGGCCAGGGCAGGTTGAACGGATGCTGGTCTAGAGCTGAGTCACGGCTGGGTACGTCAACAAGCGTGTGATCAAGGCCCAGACCAATGAGTAGAGACGGCAGCGTCCTGGGCTGCAGCCGTGGGCGAGCTGCGGGTCCAGGTGCTTGAACCCCAAGTCCCAGTGGACAGATTATCAGACACCATTGAAGAACAGACGAGCAGGCCAGCGACAAGCCCTGGTCTGGACTGGGTCAGGCTGGTGCTGCTTGGATTTCAAGGCGGGGCTGGTACTGGTATCTGAACGAGAGGTGAGTGCTCTGACTGAACAATTAAACACGGCGAATGCTACTGCGGTGCAGCGGATGTCCTGCTGGAAGATGCTTGTTTTCAGTTGTGTCTGGCAAGTGTGTTACCCCAAGACCCGGTGGAATAATTGGATCAGGAGACTTCCATTATCTATGAACAGATACAGCGCTGTGGACGACAGCTGGTGCTGGGGTAATGGCTGTGTGGGTGAGCTGCGAGGCAGACAGGTGGGCAGATGCTGGTCTGTTCTAAACTGAGTCTTTGCTGGGCCACCTCCCAACAAGTGTGTGTCCCAGCCAGCTCCGGGGTGGACTGGCCCAGACGTCCTGCGGCTGTGCATGATGAGACAGGTGCTTGGTAGATTGGGGTGAGTGGACTGACAAACGTCAGTTTGGAACCTGAGCAGGCTGTGCAGGCCAGACTGAGCAATGAGCTGGCTACAAATGGGTGACGGCTGGTACCTCTGCGTTTGCAGTGACTGGGTCACTGCTGTGCTGCCTGGGCAGATGCTGGAGCTGTCTAGAACTGAGTCGCTGCTGGAATACCCTGGGCAGATGCTGGACAGTCTGAACTGGGTCAGTCTGTAGTAGCCGCGACGGCAGCAGGGCCATCCTGGGAAGAGGTGCTTGACATGAGAGACAGTTGTGTCTGTAACAGAGTGTGGCCCAGTCAAGACCTCGCCAGGAACGCTGGGTGGGTTGAATCTGTAACAGATGATTATACGCAGCTGGTGCAGCTAATGGTAATAATGACAGCTCTGGGCAAACAATGCTAAACAGACAGCTTGGAGCAGATGGAGTCCTGCTCTAAACTGAGTCACCTGGGCCGCCTCAACAGAGTGTGTGTCCAAGACCAAGTCCAGCTCGAGAGTGAGACAGAAAGGAGCAGGAGGCGGCGTCTATAGACGTGGCAATGACAGGGTTTCCAGGTGTCCAGTGAGCTGCCAATTCCAGTGGACAGACAATGCAGCTGGACGAGGCAGTGCCGAAGCATTGCTGGTCAGACAGTGCTGCTAGACAAAGCAGGCCAATTCTAAACTGGGTCACTCTGGAGCCGCCTGGTTTTGTGGCAGTGCTGTGGGTCACTGCCGGGGCGAATTAATACGATGACAGCCGGCAGGAAGGACATGTATGAACCGAGTTGTCTGTCAACAGGCGTGTGTTGGGATCAGATAATATATGAGTATTGCGGGTCAAGACAGTGCTATACTTGGAGCATACCTAGTAGATCCAACTGGACCGAATAACGGCCTAGACAGAGCAGTAAGACGACCAAACGTGGTAGCTGGACACAGGTCAAAGATGAGTGCTCTTGGACAAGGCAGCTGGTGGGTCACTGTCAGGTACCTGAACAGTATAGCTGGGTGGCTGGTCTGAACAGGTCACTGCCGGGCCGGAACAGCTGTGAGCCTCCCTCAGAAGTAGCTTCGGCCCTGACAGTGTTTGGCAAGTGCTGATCCAAGGCCGGCGCCATGGAAGTAGCAGCTAGTCAGCAGACAATGCCCTGGGCTGGTAAGATGGGCTGAGTGCAGACAACAACTGAGTGTGCTGGGCTCTTGACGGAAGACAAAGAGATGGCAGGTAACTGTGCTGAGGCCAGTACGGGCTTCCAGCTACACAGGGCAGGCTGCTAAGACGTTGTCGCTGGCCTGGACCGTCACTGCTGGCATTGGACGAAGGCAGGAGCCGGTGAACAGGCCCTCCTGAGATAATTGGACTGATGGCAGCAAACGCAGGAAACGTGTCACCTTCACACAAGTGTGTCAAGTCCAGAGGCCAGCAGCCATTGTGCAGGCCAGGGCAGCAGTCTATACAGACAGCTGAGTGTGATGGACAGTCATTTGGATGAGCTGCTGGCAGAGCCGGTAGCTGGAGCAGAGCAGAACTGGAATATTTGGACGGGGCTGGCCTTTCTACAAATAATGTCATGGCCTAGACTCTGTCGCTGCTGTACCCTGGATGCAAGCGAACTGGCTCTGGGCAGAGTAGCGCGGAGTCAGCGCGGTCTCTTAACATGAAGGTATTGGAAATCGACCAAAGTGTGTCGGAATCGAAGTCCCGCGCCGGCAGAGTGGCCGGAGTCGTCGTCTGGGAGACACAGCAGATCCTTGGGCAGGAGCGATATACAAAGCCCGCAGTAGTCGTACTGCAGATAGTGCAGACAGACAGAACTGTCAGGTGAAGAAGTGCCGGAATGTCGAGACCGTCACCGCTAGTCTGCTGGGCGGGCTACTGCGCCAGGCATGCGAAGGATGTATCGGTGTCTGTCGACCAGTATAATCGAGGACCGGATAACACCCAGAGACGGGAACATTGTTGTTCGACTGAGTGACGAGGCGGTGGCCTGGATGGGCAGCTGTGAGCTGGCTGACTCTGACTGGACCATTGTGGGAGCTGACTGGAAGGACAGACGGAAGGTTATGGAAGGGCCGCTGGGCAGGCCCTGACGCCAGCGACCTCGATGACGCAGTCGAGCAACTGGCCGAAGACCCCTGGGCTGACTCGGGCCACACTGAAGCCCAATCCACCAGCGGATCCAACTGGACTATATTACACTGCAGTGGTCACCCCGATCCTGGCCGCAGAACGCCTCTGGGGGCCCCGGCTGTGTTAACGCCGGGCCAGAAACCAGCTGGCTGGCTCCTTGAACTGCCGGCCTCGCGCGGCCGACTGCTGCTTTGAACATCGTGGCCTAGACGAGCAGCCAGCGCCGGGGCGTTCTCCAGGCTCTCCTGGCTGCCTGGGTCTCCATGTGGTGTCGCGGGGCGATGTGCAGCCTGAGCAAGCGGCTGTGCAGGTACTTGTGCCCGAGCGCGACGCCCGCTCGGTGCGGGGAACTGCTGGACACTGTGACGCCTCCGGCTCCGCCGTGCTTGGAGTCGAATTCGGAAGCAAATGGTGGGCCGTGAGGAGAACGGCAATGAAGGCGGAGTCATGACGCTGCTGGGGCAACCGCCTCGTAAAAAAAGAATTTAAGACAACCTTTAAGCGCTTGCTATCTTGGGAGGAATCATGATGGCTCCAGTACCGAGATAAGAGCAGGAAATAAAGAGCAGACAGATGAGAAGAGGAGGAGGAGATGAGTGGAGTGAGGCAATCTATGCCTTCAGGAGCATCAAGCACAGTAATGCCCCCAGATCCAGAGCCTGATAATCACAATGTCGTAACCTGTTGGCGCGACTAACCAATCCGGAGCAGAGGCGCCGTGACGACAGACAATACA